>OY744475.1:208170303-208268282 GCA_963556175.1 Tipula confusa
TAGATATCGACACCATCATCAATAAATTAGCGAATTATGTTTGTAATATTTTTTTTTATTTAATATATATTTACTTAGTGGACAATTATATTTTATTTATTTTCATTATTGTTCTGAATTAATTTATAAAAGTTTTTAGTTTATAAAACCATGACGCCGTCCAAATAATAAACATACATTTTCTTTATATTATTTATTAATTAGTTAAGTTTTATTCAAAAATAAAATAAAAATATTTTTATTATATAATTTTTTACGAATTTTACCGAACAAAACTTATTTTTATTTTTAAAATAAATATTATTGTAAGCTTGTTTTATTTTATTAGGTTTCTAAATAATTTTTCAATTAATTTAAAACTGTCGATAAACTAATTATTTTTTACGAAATAAAATATGAAAACAATAGTCCCAAAATCAATACATTTTTTATTGAAGTGTAAATCGAATAAATTACAAAATACCAAAAAAAAACATAAACACAAAAAATAATAAAAAACTTTAACGTTTCTAGAATTATTTTTAAAAAATAACAATAAAATTTAAATCTAAATAAAAGAATAAAAAAACCTAACCTTTAAAGTAATAGAGGCCTGAGTGAGTTTTAGTTTTTAATTTTAATTTTAAAATAAAATAATAAATAAAAATAAAATAAAAATTAAGCAAAATAAAAAAAAACAAAAAAAAAATAAATAAATAAAATGAAATGAATTTAAAATTATTTTTTTATTATTTTAGGCCGTAAATAAATAAATATAAATTATTAAGAAAATAAAATTATTATCATAATAAATAAATAAAAAAAAAAAAAACGAAAACACCAAAAAACGTTATTAATTAATAAATTATTATTATTAAAATTAAATATGTATGAAAAATCTAATGTAACTCAATTTTAATTTTACATATAGAAGTATTATTTACTTATTTTTATTTTGTTTAACTAAAATAAATTGAAGAAAATATACAAATTATGGCGGTACGATGAGATAAATATGAAATTAAAACCCAAAAATTTTTATTTTTATAAATTTCTCTTAATAGTTTATATATATATATATATATATATATATATATATATATATATATATATATATATATATATATATATAAATATATATATATATATATATATATATATATATATATATATATATATATATATATATATATATATTATATATATATATATATATATATATATATATATATATTATATATATATATATATATATATATATATATATATATATATATATATATATATATATATATATAAATATATAAATATATGGACGAGTGAGAGTTTGTGTAAATAAATTTATAGTTTCAGTATGTGTTCAATAAATTTTATAAAAACATTAAACGTTTAAATTAATTGAATTTTATTTATTTTTTCATAATTGGTTATCTAAAATATATATATATATATATATATATATATATATATATATATATATATATATATATATATATATATATATATATATATATATATATATATTTCATTTCGAAATTCGTACTTAATTTTTTTTTTTATTTAGAAATAACATATCGAAAAGCTTATAACTAAAAACTAAAATTATTAAAATGTCCATTAAATTATTTAAACAAAGAATCATTGTAATAAATAAATAAAAATTATTTATGTAATTTTTTAATATATCAAAAAATATTTGTAATTAATGTAATTTTTGAATTAATAACCAACAAAAATATTTGGCCAATTTTTTTTACGTTAATAAATTATTTAAAATTGACTAAACGCAAAAAAAAAAATGAAAAAATTACAATTTGTATTTATTAAACGGTTTAATAAAATTGTATAATCTCGATATAAAAAAAACACATTAAAATAGAAACAAAACTATTAAAACTAAAACTATTAACAAATTTAATTAATTTTAAAAAGAGCAAACTTTAAAAAAAAAAAAACTTATTCGTATAAAAATGACATAATGTATGTAATTATAATTTTCGTCGTTACTCTTTTAAAATACAGTTATGCAAATTCTATTGCATTCATGAAATTGAAAAAATAAATTCGATGTTATTCTCTAAATGTAATGAATAAAATTTCTCATTCACAGAAAAATTTGTAAAAATAAAATTAAAATTTTTTTAAATAAAAACCAAAATTATATGTCTCGTCGTCACATCTCAAAACATTGAATTTAACAAAAAATTCTAAAATCAAAAATTTCAACAAATTTATACAAAAAATATAAAAATAATATATTGATTACTTCAATTTTAGTTTAAGTTTCATTAAACTTAATATAATTTAATTAAAAATATTATTTTTTTTATTAATTTAGAAACAAAGTATTTTAAATAATAAAATTATAAATAAATTAAAAATTTCGAAAATTATCTAATTTAAAAATAAATAAACAAAATAAATTTACTAATTTTTGCCAAATAAAATTTTTAAATAACAAAATTTTTAATTATTGACAAAATATAACGAATAATGCTAATAAATAAAACTTTTTCCTTTAATTTATTTTATTTATTTAAAATATATATATATATATATATATATATATATATATATATATATATATATATATATATATATATATATATATATATATATATTAAAAAGAATTAATATATAAAATACAAAAGTACATAGAACAAAAACAAACATTAAGTATTAAAAAATGAATAAATAAATGTATAATAAAATATACTCAAAGCGGGCAACTCTAAAATCGATCATGCAAAATATAAAAAAATAAATGGAAAAAACAATAAAATAGAAAATGATATAAAAAACGTAAAGCTCACAATTATAATTATAAAATAATAAAATTATGACAAATTGTAAAAATAACAAAAAAAAAAACAAAAAGAAACCAACCAAAAAACAAGAAAAATTATTATTTTTAAAAATTAATAAATTTAAAAAAAAAAACAAATTTAAAAGAAAAATTGGTTGTGCAAAGTATGCAAAACAAATCAACCAAAAAAAAAAAATCAATAAATTAATTAAAAAAAAAAAAAAATTAAAAAATCAAGTAAATAAAATTAAAAAAAATAATAATAAATAATTAAAAATATGACGTTGTTAAGATTATAAAATGTTTTATAATAACCGTTAATAAAAAACGCTGCGATCCTCACATTCCTTAAAAAAATGAAAAAAATTAAATATGTTGTTGTTTTATTTATTAACCGTTTTATTAGTTAATTTAAATAGGGATCATATTTCTTTCAGGCCCCTTCCTTCAGGTATCAATTTAAATTTATTTCAATGATGTTTCAGCAAGTTATGGATTTTTTCATTGGTGACATGGTTGCATGGTTATTGGAGCTACCCCTACTAAAAAACATAAGAAAAATTTCTAGATTTAAATGTAAGTATTCAGTAATTATAATGTTTAGTAATAAGTTAGAATCCAGTAATATTTTTTTTTTGTTAATTAAAAATTGACTTCAAATGGCTGGAATGTGAAAATTATTTAATAACGGGATAAGAGTGGGTTTTATTGCTCTATCGACAAACCATTTTCAGCGTGAACAACTCTCACTTGTAAAATCAATGCAGAATATCTGTAAATAATTTCTGGCATACATAATTAATTTACACAACATTGCACGAACCTAGCATGATCCCTAGAATGCATAATCATCGAGTAAGTAATAATTCGAGTTGCCTTTGGTGGATTAGTAAAAAGCATAAAAATGCTGAAATCAAGAGCTTTTGATAAAAGAACTTATCACTTAATAAAACCGGACTAAGTATTGCTTGATTTTGCAAGTTCGCATTTGCAAATTTTCGAAAATGATTTTAAATCGGATAAAACACGTAAAAGTGATAATTAAAAAAAGTGTTACCTTCATCAAAACTCTGGTCATTATAGTTTACAAAAAGTGATTTGTTGAAATGTATATATATATTTTAATACAGTATTTATCCTGATGACCAGAGCTTTAGATTAAGGTATCATTCATCATAATCGGGCTACTATTACGTGTTTTATTCAATTTACAATTAAATTCGTAAATTTGGAAAGGCTAACCCCTTTGCTGATTTATAAAAAAAATAATTTGTTGAAATGTATATATATTTTAGTACAGTATTTATCCTGATGACCAGAGCTTTTGATTAAGGTATCATTCATCATAATCGGGCTACTATTACGTGTTTTATTCAATATAAAATGAATTTCGTAAATTTGGAAAGGCTAACCCCTTTGCTGATTTATAAAAAAAAATGATTTGTTGAAATGTATATATATTTCAATACGGTATTTATTCTAATGAACAGAGCTTTTGATTAAGGTATCATTCATCATAATCGGGCTACTATTACGTGTTTTATTTAATTTACAATTAAATTCGTAAATTTGGAAAGGCTAACCCCTTTGCTGATTTATAAAAAAAAATGATTTGTTGAAATGTATATATATTTTAGTACAGTATTTATCCTGATGACCAGAGCTTTCGATTAAGGTATCATTCATCATAATCGGGCTACTATTACGTGTTTTATTCAATATAAAATGAATTTCGTAAATTTGGAAAGGCTAACCCCTTTGCTGATTTATAAAAAAAAATGATTTGTTGAAATGTATATATATTTCAATACGGTATTTATTCTAATGACCAGAGCTTTCGATTAAGGTATCATTCATCATAATCGGGCTACTATTACGTGTTTTATTCAATATAAAATGAATTTCGTAAATTTGGAAAGGCTAACCCCTTTGCTGATTTATAAAAAAAAATGATTTGTTGAAATGTATATATATTTCAATACGGTATTTATTCTAATGAACAGAGCTTTTGATTAAGGTATCATTCATCATAATCGGGCTACTATTACGTGTTTTATTCAATATAAAATGAATTTCGTAAATTTGGAAAGACTAACCCCTTTGCTGATTTATAAAAAAAATGATTTGTTGAAATGTATATATATTTTAATACAGTATTTATCCTGATGACCAGAGCTTTCGATTAAGGTATCATTCATCATAATCGGGCTACTATTACGTGTTTTATTCAATTTACAATTAAATTCGTAAATTTGGAAAGGCTAACCCCTTTGCTGATTTATAAAAAAAATAATTTGTTGAAACGTATATATATTTTAGTACAGTATTTATCCTGATGACCAGAGCTTTTGATTAAGGTATCATTCATCATAATCGGGCTACTATTACGTGTTTTATTCAATATAAAATGAATTTCGTAAATTTGGAAAGGCTAACCCCTTTGCTGATTTATAAAAAAAAATGATTTGTTGGAATGTATATATATTTCAATACGGTATTTATTCTAATGAACAGAGCTTTTGATTAAGGTATCATTCATCATAATCGGGCTACTATTACGTGTTTTATTCAATATAAAATGAATTTCGTAAATTTGGAAAGGCTAACCCCTTTGCTGATTTATAAAAAAAATGATTTGTTGAAATGTATATATATTTTAATACAGTATTTATCCTGATGACCAGAGCTTTCGATTAAGGTATCATTCATCATAATCGGGCTACTATTACGTGTTTTATTCAATTTACAATTAAATTCGTAAATTTGGAAAGGCTAACCCCTTTGCTGATTTATAAAAAAAAATGATTTGTTGAAATGTATATATATTTTAATACAGTATTTATCCTGACGTCCAGAGCTTTCGATTAAGGTATCATTCATCATAATCGGGCTACTATTACGTGTTTTATTCAATTTACAATTAAATTCGTAAATTTGGAAAGGCTAACCCCTTTGCTGATTTATAAAAAAAAATGATTTGTTGAAATGTATATATATTTTAATACAGTATTTATCCTGATGACCAGAGCTATCGATTAAGGTATCATTCATCATAATCGGGCTACTATTACGTGTTTTATTTAATTTACAATTAAATTCGTAAATTTGGAAAGGCTAACCCCTTTGCTGATTTATAAAAAAAATGATTTGTTGAAATGTATATATATTTTAGTACAGTATTTATCCTGATGACCAGAGCTTTCGATTAAGGTATCATTCATCATAATCGGGCTACTATTACGTGTTTTATTCAATATAAAATGAATTTCGTAAATTTGGAAAGGCTAACCCCTTTGCTGATTTATAAAAAAAAATGATTTGTTGGAATGTATATATATTTCAATACGGTATTTATTCTAATGAACAGAGCTTTTGATTAAGGTATCATTCATCATAATCGGGCTACTATTACGTGTTTTATTCAATATAAAATGAATTTCGTAAATTTGGAAAGGCTAACCCCTTTGCTGATTTATAAAAAAAATGATTTGTTGAAACGTATATATATTTTAGTACAGTATTTATCCTGATGACCAGAGCTTTTGATTAAGGTATCATTCATCATAATCGGGCTACTATTACGTGTTTTATTCAATATAAAATGAATTTCGTAAATTTGGAAAGACTAACCCCTTTGCTGATTTATAAAAAAAATGATTTGTTGAAATGTATATATATTTTAATACAGTATTTATCCTGATGACCAGAGCTTTCGATTAAGGTATCATTCATCATAATCGGGCTACTATTACGTGTTTTATTCAATTTACAATTAAATTCGTAAATTTGGAAAGGCTAACCCCTTTGCTGATTTATAAAAAAAAATAATTTGTTGAAACGTATATATATTTTAGTACAGTATTTATCCTGATGACCAGAGCTTTTGATTAAGGTATCATTCATCATAATCGGGCTACTATTACGTGTTTTATTTAATATAAAATGAATTTCGTAAATTTGGAAAGGCTAACCCCTTTGCTGATTTATAAAAAAAATGATTTGTTGAAATGTATATATATTTTAATACAGTATTTATCCTGATGACCAGAGCTTTCGATTAAGGTATCATTCATCATAATCGGGCTACTATTACGTGTTTTATTCAATTTACAATTAAATTCGTAAATTTGGAAAGGCTAACCCCTTTGCTGATTTATAAAAAAAATAATTTGTTGAAACGTATATATATTTTAGTACAGTATTTATCCTGATGACCAGAGCTTTTGATTAAGGTATCATTCATCATAATCGGGCTACTATTACGTGTTTTATTCAATATAAAATGAATTTCGTAAATTTGGAAAGACTAACCCCTTTGCTGATTTATAAAAAAAATGATTTGTTGAAATGTATATATATTTTAATACAGTATTTATCCTGATGACCAGAGCTTTCGATTAAGGTATCATTCATCATAATCGGGCTACTATTACGTGTTTTATTCAATTTACAATTAAATTCGTAAATTTGGAAAGGCTAACCCCTTTGCTGATTTATAAAAAAAATAATTTGTTGAAACGTATATATATTTTAGTACAGTATTTATCCTGATGACCAGAGCTTTTGATTAAGGTATCATTCATCATAATCGGGCTACTATTACGTGTTTTATTCAATATAAAATGAATTTCGTAAATTTGGAAAGGCTAACCCCTTTGCTGATTTATAAAAAAAAATGATTTGTTGAAATGTATATATATTTCAATACGGTATTTATTCTAATGAACAGAGCTTTTGATTAAGGTATCATTCATCATAATCGGGCTACTATTACGTGTTTTATTTAATTTACAATTAAATTCGTAAATTTGGAAAGGCTAACCCCTTTGCTGATTTATAAAAAAAAATGATTTGTTGAAATGTATATATATTTTAGTACAGTATTTATCCTGATGACCAGAGCTTTCGATTAAGGTATCATTCATCATAATCGGGCTACTATTACGTGTTTTATTCAATATAAAATGAATTTCGTAAATTTGGAAAGGCTAACCCCTTTGCTGATTTATAAAAAAAATAATTTGTTGAAACGTATATATATTTTAGTACAGTATTTATCCTGATGACCAGAGCTTTTGATTAAGGTATCATTCATCATAATCGGGCTACTATTACGTGTTTTATTCAATATAAAATGAATTTCGTAAATTTGGAAAGACTAACCCCTTTGCTGATTTATAAAAAAAATGATTTGTTGAAATGTATATATATTTTAATACAGTATTTATCCTGATGACCAGAGCTTTCGATTAAGGTATCATTCATCATAATCGGGCTACTATTACGTGTTTTATTCAATTTACAATTAAATTCGTAAATTTGGAAAGGCTAACCCCTTTGCTGATTTATAAAAAAAATAATTTGTTGAAACGTATATATATTTTAGTACAGTATTTATCCTGATGACCAGAGCTTTTGATTAAGGTATCATTCATCATAATCGGGCTACTATTACGTG
This sequence comes from Tipula confusa, assembly GCA_963556175.1. Lineage (NCBI taxonomy): Eukaryota > Metazoa > Arthropoda > Insecta > Diptera > Tipulidae > Tipula > Tipula confusa. The sequence continues at coordinate 208,178,547 of OY744475.1, forward strand.
TTTTATTCAATATAAAATGAATTTCGTAAATTTGGAAAGGCTAACCCCTTTGCTGATTTATAAAAAAAAATGATTTGTTGGAATGTATATATATTTCAATACGGTATTTATTCTAATGAACAGAGCTTTTGATTAAGGTATCATTCATCATAATCGGGCTACTATTACGTGTTTTATTCAATATAAAATGAATTTCGTAAATTTGGAAAGGCTAACCCCTTTGCTGATTTATAAAAAAAAATGATTTGTTGAAATGTATATATATTTTAATACAGTATTTATCCTGATGACCAGAGCTTTCGATTAAGGTATCATTCATCATAATCGGGCTACTATTACGTGTTTTATTCAATTTACAATTAAATTCGTAAATTTGGAAAGGCTAACCCCTTTGCTGATTTATAAAAAAAATAATTTGTTGAAACGTATATATATTTTAGTACAGTATTTATCCTGATGACCAGAGCTTTTGATTAAGGTATCATTCATCATAATCGGGCTACTATTACGTGTTTTATTCAATATAAAATGAATTTCGTAAATTTGGAAAGGCTAACCCCTTTGCTGATTTATAAAAAAAAATGATTTGTTGAAATGTATATATATTTCAATACGGTATTTATTCTAATGAACAGAGCTTTTGATTAAGGTATCATTCATCATAATCGGGCTACTATTACGTGTTTTATTCAATTTACAATTAAATTCGTAAATTTGGAAAGGCTAACCCCTTTGCTGATTTATAAAAAAAATAATTTGTTGAAACGTATATATATTTTAGTACAGTATTTATCCTGATGACCAGAGCTTTTGATTAAGGTATCATTCATCATAATCGGGCTACTATTACGTGTTTTATTCAATATAAAATGAATTTCGTAAATTTGGAAAGGCTAACCCCTTTGCTGATTTATAAAAAAAAATGATTTGTTGAACTGTATATATATTTTAATACAGTATTTATCCTGATGACCAGAGCTTTCGATTAAGGTATCATTCATCATAATCGGGCTACTATTACGTGTTTTATTCAATTTACAATTAAATTCGTAAATTTGGAAAGGCTAACCCCTTTGCTGATTTATAAAAAAAATAATTTGTTGAAACGTATATATATTTTAGTACAGTATTTATCCTGATGACCAGAGCTTTTGATTAAGGTATCATTCATCATAATCGGGCTACTATTACGTGTTTTATTCAATATAAAATGAATTTCGTAAATTTGGAAAGGCTAACCCCTTTGCTGATTTATAAAAAAAAATGATTTGTTGAACTGTATATATATTTTAATACAGTATTTATCCTGATGACCAGAGCTTTCGATTAAGGTATCATTCATCATAATCGGGCTACTATTACGTGTTTTATTCAATTTACAATTAAATTCGTAAATTTGGAAAGGCTAACCCCTTTGCTGATTTATAAAAAAAATAATTTGTTGAAACGTATATATATTTTAGTACAGTATTTATCCTGATGACCAGAGCTTTTGATTAAGGTATCATTCATCATAATCGGGCTACTATTACGTGTTTTATTCAATATAAAATGAATTTCGTAAATTTGGAAAGGCTAACCCCTTTGCTGATTTATAAAAAAAAATGATTTGTTGAACTGTATATATATTTTAATACAGTATTTATCCTGATGACCAGAGCTTTTGATTAAGGTATCATTCATCATAATCGGGCTACTATTACGTGTTTTATTCAATATAAAATGAATTTCGTAAATTTGGAAAGGCTAACCCCTTTGCTGATTTATAAAAAAAAATGATTTGTTGAAATGTATATATATTTTAATACAGTATTTATCCTGATGACCAGAGCTTTCGATTAAGGTATCATTCATCATAATCGGGCTACTATTACGTGTTTTATTCAATTTACAATTAAATTCGTAAATTTGGAAAGGCTAACCCCTTTGCTGATTTATAAAAAAAATAATTTGTTGAAACGTATATATATTTTAGTACAGTATTTATCCTGATGACCAGAGCTTTTGATTAAGGTATCATTCATCATAATCGGGCTACTATTACGTGTTTTATTCAATATAAAATGAATTTCGTAAATTTGGAAAGGCTAACCCCTTTGCTGATTTATAAAAAAAAATGATTTGTTGAACTGTATATATATTTTAATACAGTATTTATCCTGATGACCAGAGCTTTTGATTAAGGTATCATTCATCATAATCGGGCTACTATTACGTGTTTTATTCAATATAAAATGAATTTCGTAAATTTGGAAAGGCTAACCCCTTTGCTGATTTATAAAAAAAAATGATTTGTTGAAATGTATATATATTTTAATACAGTATTTATCCTGATGACCAGAGCTTTCGATTAAGGTATCATTCATCATAATCGGGCTACTATTACGTGTTTTATTCAATTTACAATTAAATTCGTAAATTTGGAAAGGCTAACCCCTTTGCTGATTTATAAAAAAAATAATTTGTTGAAACGTATATATATTTTAGTACAGTATTTATCCTGATGACCAGAGCTTTTGATTAAGGTATCATTCATCATAATCGGGCTACTATTACGTGTTTTATTCAATATAAAATGAATTTCGTAAATTTGGAAAGGCTAACCCCTTTGCTGATTTATAAAAAAAAATGATTTGTTGAACTGTATATATATTTTAATACAGTATTTATCCTGATGACCAGAGCTTTTGATTAAGGTATCATTCATCATAATCGGGCTACTATTACGTGTTTTATTCAATATAAAATGAATTTCGTAAATTTGGAAAGGCTAACCCCTTTGCTGATTTATAAAAAAAAATGATTTGTTGAACTGTATATATATTTTAATACAGTATTTATCCTGATGACCAGAGCTTTTGATTAAGGTATCATTCATCATAATCGGGCTACTATTACGTGTTTTATTCAATATAAAATGAATTTCGTAAATTTGGAAAGGCTAACCCCTTTGCTGATTTATAAAAAAAAATGATTTGTTGAAATGTATATATATTTTAATACAGTATTTATCCTGATGACCAGAGCTTTCGATTAAGGTATCATTCATCATAATCGGGCTACTATTACGTGTTTTATTCAATTTACAATTAAATTCGTAAATTTGGAAAGGCTAACCCCTTTGCTGATTTATAAAAAAAATAATTTGTTGAAACGTATATATATTTTAGTACAGTATTTATCCTGATGACCAGAGCTTTTGATTAAGGTATCATTCATCATAATCGGGCTACTATTACGTGTTTTATTCAATATAAAATGAATTTCGTAAATTTGGAAAGGCTAACCCCTTTGCTGATTTATAAAAAAAAATGATTTGTTGAACTGTATATATATTTTAATACAGTATTTATCCTGATGACCAGAGCTTTCGATTAAGGTATCATTCATCATAATCGGGCTACTATTACGTGTTTTATTCAATTTACAATTAAATTCGTAAATTTGGAAAGGCTAACCCCTTTGCTGATTTATAAAAAAAATAATTTGTTGAAACGTATATATATTTTAGTACAGTATTTATCCTGATGACCAGAGCTTTTGATTAAGGTATCATTCATCATAATCGGGCTACTATTACGTGTTTTATTCAATATAAAATGAATTTCGTAAATTTGGAAAGGCTAACCCCTTTGCTGATTTATAAAAAAAAATGATTTGTTGAACTGTATATATATTTTAATACAGTATTTATCCTGATGACCAGAGCTTTTGATTAAGGTATCATTCATCATAATCGGGCTACTATTACGTGTTTTATTCAATATAAAATGAATTTCGTAAATTTGGAAAGGCTAACCCCTTTGCTGATTTATAAAAAAAAATGATTTGTTGAAATGTATATATATTTTAATACAGTATTTATCCTGATGACCAGAGCTTTCGATTAAGGTATCATTCATCATAATCGGGCTACTATTACGTGTTTTATTCAATTTACAATTAAATTCGTAAATTTGGAAAGGCTAACCCCTTTGCTGATTTATAAAAAAAATAATTTGTTGAAACGTATATATATTTTAGTACAGTATTTATCCTGATGACCAGAGCTTTTGATTAAGGTATCATTCATCATAATCGGGCTACTATTACGTGTTTTATTCAATATAAAATGAATTTCGTAAATTTGGAAAGGCTAACCCCTTTGCTGATTTATAAAAAAAAATGATTTGTTGAACTGTATATATATTTTAATACAGTATTTATCCTGATGACCAGAGCTTTTGATTAAGGTATCATTCATCATAATCGGGCTACTATTACGTGTTTTATTCAATATAAAATGAATTTCGTAAATTTGGAAAGGCTAACCCCTTTGCTGATTTATAAAAAAAAATGATTTGTTGAAATGTATATATATTTTAATACAGTATTTATCCTGATGACCAGAGCTTTCGATTAAGGTATCATTCATCATAATCGGGCTACTATTACGTGTTTTATTCAATTTACAATTAAATTCGTAAATTTGGAAAGGCTAACCCCTTTGCTGATTTATAAAAAAAATAATTTGTTGAAACGTATATATATTTTAGTACAGTATTTATCCTGATGACCAGAGCTTTTGATTAAGGTATCATTCATCATAATCGGGCTACTATTACGTGTTTTATTCAATATAAAATGAATTTCGTAAATTTGGAAAGGCTAACCCCTTTGCTGATTTATAAAAAAAAATGATTTGTTGAACTGTATATATATTTTAATACAGTATTTATCCTGATGACCAGAGCTTTTGATTAAGGTATCATTCATCATAATCGGGCTACTATTACGTGTTTTATTCAATATAAAATGAATTTCGTAAATTTGGAAAGGCTAACCCCTTTGCTGATTTATAAAAAAAAATGATTTGTTGAAATGTATATATATTTTAATACAGTATTTATCCTGATGACCAGAGCTTTCGATTAAGGTATCATTCATCATAATCGGGCTACTATTACGTGTTTTATTCAATTTACAATTAAATTCGTAAATTTGGAAAGGCTAACCCCTTTGCTGATTTATAAAAAAAATAATTTGTTGAAACGTATATATATTTTAGTACAGTATTTATCCTGATGACCAGAGCTTTTGATTAAGGTATCATTCATCATAATCGGGCTACTATTACGTGTTTTATTCAATATAAAATGAATTTCGTAAATTTGGAAAGGCTAACCCCTTTGCTGATTTATAAAAAAAAATGATTTGTTGAACTGTATATATATTTTAATACAGTATTTATCCTGATGACCAGAGCTTTTGATTAAGGTATCATTCATCATAATCGGGCTACTATTACGTGTTTTATTCAATATAAAATGAATTTCGTAAATTTGGAAAGGCTAACCCCTTTGCTGATTTATAAAAAAAAATGATTTGTTGAAATGTATATATATTTTAGTACAGTATTTATCCTGATGACCAGAGCTTTCGATTAAGGTATCATTCATCATAATCGGGCTACTATTACGTGTTTTATTCAATATAAAATGAATTTCGTAAATTTGGAAAGGCTAACCCCTTTGCTGATTTATAAAAAAAAATGATTTGTTGAAATGTATATATATTTCAATACGGTATTTATTCTAATGAACAGAGCTTTTGATTAAGGTATCATTCATCATAATCGGGCTACTATTACGTGTTTTATTCAATATAAAATGAATTTCGTAAATTTGGAAAGGCTAACCCCTTTGCTGATTTATAAAAAAAAATGATTTATTGAAATGTATATATATTTCAATACGGTATTTATTCTAATGAACAGAGCTTTTGATTAAGGTATCATTCATCATAATCGGGCTACTATTACGTGTTTTATTTAATTTACAATTAAATTCGTAAATTTGGAAAGGCTAACCCCTTTGCTGATTTATAAAAAAAAATGATTTGTTGAAATGTATATATATTTTAGTACAGTATTTATCCTGATGACCAGAGCTTTCGATTAAGGTATCATTCATCATAATCGGGCTACTATTACGTGTTTTATTCAATATAAAATGAATTTCGTAAATTTGGAAAGGCTAACCCCTTTGCTGATTTATAAAAAAAAATGATTTGTTGGAATGTATATATATTTCAATACGGTATTTATTCTAATGAACAGAGCTTTTGATTAAGGTATCATTCATCATAATCGGGCTACTATTACGTGTTTTATTCAATATAAAATGAATTTCATAAATTTGGAAAGGCTAACCCCTTTGCTGATTTATAAAAAAAATGATTTGTTGAAATGTATATATATTTTAATACAGTATTTATCCTGATGACCAGAGCTTTCGATTAAGGTATCATTCATCATAATCGGGCTACTATTACGTGTTTTATTCAATTTACAATTAAATTCGTAAATTTGGAAAGGCTAACCCCTTTGCTGATTTATAAAAAAAATAATTTGTTGAAACGTATATATATTTTAGTACAGTATTTATCCTGATGACCAGAGCTTTTGATTAAGGTATCATTCATCATAATCGGGCTACTATTACGTGTTTTATTCAATATAAAATGAATTTCGTAAATTTGGAAAGACTAACCCCTTTGCTGATTTATAAAAAAAATGATTTGTTGAAATGTATATATATTTTAATACAGTATTTATCCTGATGACCAGAGCTTTCGATTAAGGTATCATTCATCATAATCGGGCTACTATTACGTGTTTTATTCAATTTACAATTAAATTCGTAAATTTGGAAAGGCTAACCCCTTTGCTGATTTATAAAAAAAATAATTTGTTGAAACGTATATATATTTTAGTACAGTATTTATCCTGATGACCAGAGCTTTTGATTAAGGTATCATTCATCATAATCGGGCTACTATTACGTGTTTTATTCAATATAAAATGAATTTCGTAAATTTGGAAAGGCTAACCCCTTTGCTGATTTATAAAAAAAAATGATTTGTTGAACTGTATATATATTTTAATACAGTATTTATCCTGATGACCAGAGCTTTTGATTAAGGTATCATTCATCATAATCGGGCTACTATTACGTGTTTTATTCAATATAAAATGAATTTCGTAAATTTGGAAAGGCTAACCCCTTTGCTGATTTATAAAAAAAAATGATTTGTTGAAATGTATATATATTTTAGTACAGTATTTATCCTGATGACCAGAGCTTTCGATTAAGGTATCATTCATCATAATCGGGCTACTATTACGTGTTTTATTCAATATAAAATGAATTTCGTAAATTTGGAAAGGCTAACCCCTTTGCTGATTTATAAAAAAAAATGATTTGTTGAAATGTATATATATTTCAATACGGTATTTATTCTAATGAACAGAGCTTTTGATTAAGGTATCATTCATCATAATCGGGCTACTATTACGTGTTTTATTCAATATAAAATGAATTTCGTAAATTTGGAAAGGCTAACCCCTTTGCTGATTTATAAAAAAAAATGATTTATTGAAATGTATATATATTTCAATACGGTATTTATTCTAATGAACAGAGCTTTTGATTAAGGTATCATTCATCATAATCGGGCTACTATTACGTGTTTTATTTAATTTACAATTAAATTCGTAAATTTGGAAAGGCTAACCCCTTTGCTGATTTATAAAAAAAAATGATTTGTTGAAATGTATATATATTTTAGTACAGTATTTATCCTGATGACCAGAGCTTTCGATTAAGGTATCATTCATCATAATCGGGCTACTATTACGTGTTTTATTCAATATAAAATGAATTTCGTAAATTTGGAAAGGCTAACCCCTTTGCTGATTTATAAAAAAAAATGATTTGTTGGAATGTATATATATTTCAATACGGTATTTATTCTAATGAACAGAGCTTTTGATTAAGGTATCATTCATCATAATCGGGCTACTATTACGTGTTTTATTCAATATAAAATGAATTTCATAAATTTGGAAAGGCTAACCCCTTTGCTGATTTATAAAAAAAATGATTTGTTGAAATGTATATATATTTTAATACAGTATTTATCCTGATGACCAGAGCTTTCGATTAAGGTATCATTCATCATAATCGGGCTACTATTACGTGTTTTATTCAATTTACAATTAAATTCGTAAATTTGGAAAGGCTAACCCCTTTGCTGATTTATAAAAAAAATAATTTGTTGAAACGTATATATATTTTAGTACAGTATTTATCCTGATGACCAGAGCTTTTGATTAAGGTATCATTCATCATAATCGGGCTACTATTACGTGTTTTATTCAATATAAAATGAATTTCGTAAATTTGGAAAGACTAACCCCTTTGCTGATTTATAAAAAAAATGATTTGTTGAAATGTATATATATTTTAATACAGTATTTATCCTGATGACCAGAGCTTTCGATTAAGGTATCATTCATCATAATCGGGCTACTATTACGTGTTTTATTCAATTTACAATTAAATTCGTAAATTTGGAAAGGCTAACCCCTTTGCTGATTTATAAAAAAAATAATTTGTTGAAACGTATATATATTTTAGTACAGTATTTATCCTGATGACCAGAGCTTTTGATTAAGGTATCATTCATCATAATCGGGCTACTATTACGTGTTTTATTCAATATAAAATGAATTTCGTAAATTTGGAAAGGCTAACCCCTTTGCTGATTTATAAAAAAAAATGATTTGTTGGAATGTATATATATTTCAATACGGTATTTATTCTAATGAACAGAGCTTTTGATTAAGGTATCATTCATCATAATCGGGCTACTATTACGTGTTTTATTCAATATAAAATGAATTTCGTAAATTTGGAAAGGCTAACCCCTTTGCTGATTTATAAAAAAAATAATTTGTTGAAACGTATATATATTTTAGTACAGTATTTATCCTGATGACCAGAGCTTTTGATTAAGGTATCATTCATCATAATCGGGCTACTATTACGTGTTTTATTCAATATAAAATGAATTTCGTAAATTTGGAAAGGCTAACCCCTTTGCTGATTTATAAAAAAAAATGATTTGTTGGAATGTATATATATTTCAATACGGTATTTATTCTAATGAACAGAGCTTTTGATTAAGGTATCATTCATCATAATCGGGCTACTATTACGTGTTTTATTCAATATAAAATGAATTTCGTAAATTTGGAAAGGCTAACCCCTTTGCTGATTTATAAAAAAAATGATTTGTTGAAATGTATATATATTTTAATACAGTATTTATCCTGATGACCAGAGCTTTCGATTAAGGTATCATTCATCATAATCGGGCTACTATTACGTGTTTTATTCAATTTACAATTAAATTCGTAAATTTGGAAAGGCTAACCCCTTTGCTGATTTATAAAAAAAATAATTTGTTGAAACGTATATATATTTTAGTACAGTATTTATCCTGATGACCAGAGCTTTTGATTAAGGTATTATTCATCATAATCGGGCTACTATTACGTGTTTTATTCAATATAAAATGAATTTCGTAAATTTGGAAAGACTAACCCCTTTGCTGATTTATAAAAAAAATGATTTGTTGAAATGTATATATATTTTAATACAGTATTTATCCTGATGACCAGAGCTTTCGATTAAGGTATCATTCATCATAATCGGGCTACTATTACGTGTTTTATTCAATTTACAATTAAATTCGTAAATTTGGAAAGGCTAACCCCTTTGCTGATTTATAAAAAAAATAATTTGTTGAAACGTATATATATTTTAATACAGTATTTATCCTGATGACCAGAGCTTTTGATTAAGGTATCATTCATCATAATCGGGCTACTATTACGTGTTTTATTTAATATAAAATGAATTTCGTAAATTTGGAAAGGCTAACCCCTTTGCTGATTTATAAAAAAAATGATTTGTTGAAATGTATATATATTTTAATACAGTATTTATCCTGATGACCAGAGCTTTCGATTAAGGTATCATTCATCATAATCGGGCTACTATTACGTGTTTTATTCAATTTACAATTAAATTCGTAAATTTGGAAAGGCTAACCCCTTTGCTGATTTATAAAAAAAATAATTTGTTGAAACGTATATATATTTTAGTACAGTATTTATCCTGATGACCAGAGCTTTTGATTAAGGTATCATTCATCATAATCGGGCTACTATTACGTGTTTTATTCAATATAAAATGAATTTCGTAAATTTGGAAAGGCTAACCCCTTTGCTGATTTATAAAAAAAAATGATTTGTTGGAATGTATATATATTTCAATACGGTATTTATTCTAATGAACAGAGCTTTTGATTAAGGTATCATTCATCATAATCGGGCTACTATTACGTGTTTTATTCAATATAAAATGAATTTCGTAAATTTGGAAAGGCTAACCCCTTTGCTGATTTATAAAAAAAATAATTTGTTGAAACGTATATATATTTTAGTACAGTATTTATCCTGATGACCAGAGCTTTTGATTAAGGTATCATTCATCATAATCGGGCTACTATTACGTGTTTTATTCAATATAAAATGAATTTCGTAAATTTGGAAAGGCTAACCCCTTTGCTGATTTATAAAAAAAAATGATTTGTTGGAATGTATATATATTTCAATACGGTATTTATTCGAATGAAAAGAGCTTTTGATTAAGGTATCATTCATCATAATCGGGCTACTATTACGTGTTTTATTCAATATAAAATGAATTTCGTAAATTTGGAAAGGCTAACCCCTTTGCTGATTTATAAAAAAAATGATTTGTTGAAATGTATATATATTTTAATACAGTATTTATCCTGATGACCAGAGCTTTCGATTAAGGTATCATTCATCATAATCGGGCTACTATTACGTGTTTTATTCAATTTACAATTAAATTCGTAAATTTGGAAAGGCTAACCCCTTTGCTGATTTATAAAAAAAATAATTTATTGAAACGTATATATATTTTAGTACAGTATTTATCCTGATGACCAGAGCTTTTGATTAAGGTATCATTCATCATAATCGGGCTACTATTACGTGTTTTATTTAATATAAAATGAATTTCGTAAATTTGGAAAGGCTAACCCCTTTGCTGATTTATAAAAAAAATGATTTAATGAAATGTATATATATTTTAATACAGTATTTATCCTGATGACCAGAGCTTTCGATTAAGGTATCATTCATCATAATCGGGCTACTATTACGTGTTTTATTCAATTTACAATTAAATTCGTAAATTTGGAAAGGCTAACCCCTTTGCTGATTTATAAAAAAAATAATTTTATGAAACGTATATATATTTTAGTACAGTATTTATCCTGATGACCAGAGCTTTTGATTAAGGTATCATTCATCATAATCGGGCTACTATTACGTGTTTTATTCAATATAAAATGAATTTCGTAAATTTGGAAAGACTAACCCCTTTGCTGATTTATAAAAAAAATGATTTGTTGAAATGTATATATATTTTAATACAGTATTTATCCTGATGACCAGAGCTTTCGATTAAGGTATCATTCATCATAATCGGGCTACTATTACGTGTTTTATTCAATTTACAATTAAATTCGTAAATTTGGAAAGGCTAACCCCTTTGCTGATTTATAAAAAAAATAATTTATTGAAACGTATATATATTTTAGTACAGTATTTATCCTGATGACCAGAGCTTTTGATTAAGGTATCATTCATCATAATCGGGCTACTATTACGTGTTTTATTCAATATAAAATGAATTTCGTAAATTTGGAAAGACTAACCCCTTTGCTGATTTATAAAAAAAATGATTTGTTGAAATGTATATATATTTTAATACAGTATTTATCCTGATGACCAGAGCTTTCGATTAAGGTATCATTCATCATAATCGGGCTACTATTACGTGTTTTATTCAATTTACAATTAAATTCGTAAATTTGGAAAGGCTAACCCCTTTGCTGATTTATAAAAAAAATAATTTGTTGAAACGTATATATATTTTAGTACAGTATTTATCCTGATGACCAGAGCTTTTGATTAAGGTATCATTCATCATAATCGGGCTACTATTACGTGTTTTATTCAATATAAAATGAATTTCGTAAATTTGGAAAGGCTAACCCCTTTGCTGATTTATAAAAAAAAATGATTTGTTGAAATGTATATATATTTCAATACGGTATTTATTCTAATGAACAGAGCTTTTGATTAAGGTATCATTCATCATAATCGGGCTACTATTACGTGTTTTATTCAATATAAAATGAATTTCGTAAATTTGGAAAGACTAACCCCTTTGCTGATTTATAAAAAAAATGATTTGTTGAAATGTATATATATTTTAATACAGTATTTATCCTGATGACCAGAGCTTTCGATTAAGGTATCATTCATCATAATCGGGCTACTATTACGTGTTTTATTCAATTTACAATTAAATTCGTAAATTTGGAAAGGCTAACCCCTTTGCTGATTTATAAAAAAAAATGATTTGTTGAAATGTATATATATTTTAATACAGTATTTATCCTGATGACCAGAGCTTTCGATTAAGGTATCATTCATCATAATCGGGCTACTATTACGTGTTTTATTTAATTTACAATTAAATTCGTAAATTTGGAAAGGCTAACCCCTTTGCTGATTTATAAAAAAAAATGATTTGTTGAAATGTATATATATTTTAGTACAGTATTTATCCTGATGACCAGAGCTTTCGATTAAGGTATCATTCATCATAATCGGGCTACTATTACGTGTTTTATTTAATTTACAATTAAATTCGTAAATTTGGAAAGGCTAACCCCTTTGCTGATTTATAAAAAAAAATGATTTGTTGAAATGTATATATATTTTAGTACAGTATTTATCCTGATGACCAGAGCTTTTGATTAAGGTATCATTCATCATAATCGGGCTACTATTACGTGTTTTATTCAATATAAAATGAATTTCGTAAATTTGGAAAGGCTAACCCCTTTGCTGATTTATAAAAAAAATAATTTGTTGAAACGTATATATATTTTAGTACAGTATTTATCCTGATGACCAGAGCTTTTGATTAAGGTATCATTCATCATAATCGGGCTACTATTACGTGTTTTATTCAATATAAAATGAATTTCGTAAATTTGGAAAGACTAACCCCTTTGCTGATTTATAAAAAAAATGATTTGTTGAAATGTATATATATTTTAATACAGTATTTATCCTGATGACCAGAGCTTTCGATTAAGGTATCATTCATCATAATCGGGCTACTATTACGTGTTTTATTCAATTTACAATTAAATTCGTAAATTTGGAAAGGCTAACCCCTTTGCTGATTTATAAAAAAAATAATTTGTTGAAACGTATATATATTTTAGTACAGTATTTATCCTGATGACCAGAGCTTTTGATTAAGGTATCATTCATCATAATCGGGCTACTATTACGTGTTTTATTCAATATAAAATGAATTTCGTAAATTTGGAAAGGCTAACCCCTTTGCTGATTTATAAAAAAAATGATTTGTTGAAATGTATATATATTTTAATACAGTATTTATCCTGATGACCAGAGCTTTCGATTAAGGTATCATTCATCATAATCGGGCTACTATTACGTGTTTTATTCAATTTACAATTAAATTCGTAAATTTGGAAAGGCTAACCCCTTTGCTGATTTATAAAAAAAATAATTTGTTGAAACGTATATATATTTTAGTACAGTATTTATCCTGATGACCAGAGCTTTTGATTAAGGTATCATTCATCATAATCGGGCTACTATTACGTGTTTTATTCAATATAAAATGAATTTCGTAAATTTGGAAAGACTAACCCCTTTGCTGATTTATAAAAAAAATGATTTGTTGAAATGTATATATATTTTAATACAGTATTTATCCTGATGACCAGAGCTTTCGATTAAGGTATCATTCATCATAATCGGGCTACTATTACGTGTTTTATTCAATTTACAATTAAATTCGTAAATTTGGAAAGGCTAACCCCTTTGCTGATTTATAAAAAAAATAATTTGTTGAAACGTATATATATTTTAGTACAGTATTTATCCTGATGACCAGAGCTTTTGATTAAGGTATCATTCATCATAATCGGGCTACTATTACGTGTTTTATTCAATATAAAATGAATTTCGTAAATTTGGAAAGGCTAACCCCTTTGCTGATTTATAAAAAAAAATGATTTGTTGAAATGTATATATATTTCAATACGGTATTTATTCTAATGAACAGAGCTTTTGATTAAGGTATCATTCATCATAATCGGGCTACTATTACGTGTTTTATTCAATTTACAATTAAATTCGTAAATTTGGAAAGGCTAACCCCTTTGCTGATTTATAAAAAAAATAATTTGTTGAAACGTATATATATTTTAGTACAGTATTTATCCTGATGACCAGAGCTTTTGATTAAGGTATCATTCATCATAATCGGGCTACTATTACGTGTTTTATTCAATATAAAATGAATTTCGTAAATTTGGAAAGGCTAACCCCTTTGCTGATTTATAAAAAAAAATGATTTGTTGAACTGTATATATATTTTAATACAGTATTTATCCTGATGACCAGAGCTTTTGATTAAGGTATCATTCATCATAATCGGGCTACTATTACGTGTTTTATTCAATATAAAATGAATTTCGTAAATTTGGAAAGGCTAACCCCTTTGCTGATTTATAAAAAAAAATGATTTGTTGAAATGTATATATATTTTAGTACAGTATTTATCCTGATGACCAGAGCTTTCGATTAAGGTATCATTCATCATAATCGGGCTACTATTACGTGTTTTATTCAATATAAAATGAATTTCGTAAATTTGGAAAGGCTAACCCCTTTGCTGATTTATAAAAAAAAATGATTTGCTGAAATGTATATATATTTCAATACGGTATTTATTCTAATGAACAGAGCTTTTGATTAAGGTATCATTCATCATAATCGGGCTACTATTACGTGTTTTATTCAATATAAAATGAATTTCGTAAATTTGGAAAGGCTAACCCCTTTGCTGATTTATAAAAAAAAATGATTTATTGAAATGTATATATATTTCAATACGGTATTTATTCTAATGAACAGAGCTTTTGATTAAGGTATCATTCATCATAATCGGGCTACTATTACGTGTTTTATTTAATTTACAATTAAATTCGTAAATTTGGAAAGGCTAACCCCTTTGCTGATTTATAAAAAAAAATGATTTGTTGAAATGTATATATATTTTAGTACAGTATTTATCCTGATGACCAGAGCTTTCGATTAAGGTATCATTCATCATAATCGGGCTACTATTACGTGTTTTATTCAATATAAAATGAATTTCGTAAATTTGGAAAGGCTAACCCCTTTGCTGATTTATAAAAAAAAATGATTTGTTGGAATGTATATATATTTCAATACGGTATTTATTCTAATGAACAGAGCTTTTGATTAAGGTATCATTCATCATAATCGGGCTACTATTACGTGTTTTATTCAATATAAAATGAATTTCATAAATTTGGAAAGGCTAACCCCTTTGCTGATTTATAAAAAAAATGATTTGTTGAAATGTATATATATTTTAATACAGTATTTATCCTGATGACCAGAGCTTTCGATTAAGGTATCATTCATCATAATCGGGCTACTATTACGTGTTTTATTCAATTTACAATTAAATTCGTAAATTTGGAAAGGCTAACCCCTTTGCTGATTTATAAAAAAAATAATTTGTTGAAACGTATATATATTTTAGTACAGTATTTATCCTGATGACCAGAGCTTTTGATTAAGGTATCATTCATCATAATCGGGCTACTATTACGTGTTTTATTCAATATAAAATGAATTTCGTAAATTTGGAAAGACTAACCCCTTTGCTGATTTATAAAAAAAATGATTTGTTGAAATGTATATATATTTTAATACAGTATTTATCCTGATGACCAGAGCTTTCGATTAAGGTATCATTCATCATAATCGGGCTACTATTACGTGTTTTATTCAATTTACAATTAAATTCGTAAATTTGGAAAGGCTAACCCCTTTGCTGATTTATAAAAAAAATAATTTGTTGAAACGTATATATATTTTAGTACAGTATTTATCCTGATGACCAGAGCTTTTGATTAAGGTATCATTCATCATAATCGGGCTACTATTACGTGTTTTATTCAATATAAAATGAATTTCGTAAATTTGGAAAGGCTAACCCCTTTGCTGATTTATAAAAAAAAATGATTTGTTGGAATGTATATATATTTCAATGCGGTATTTATTCTAATGAACAGAGCTTTTGATTAAGGTATCATTCATCATAATCGGGCTACTATTACGTGTTTTATTCAATATAAAATGAATTTCGTAAATTTGGAAAGGCTAACCCCTTTGCTGATTTATAAAAAAAATAATTTGTTGAAACGTATATATATTTTAGTACAGTATTTATCCTGATGACCAGAGCTTTTGATTAAGGTATCATTCATCATAATCGGGCTACTATTACGTGTTTTATTCAATATAAAATGAATTTCGTAAATTTGGAAAGGCTAACCCCTTTGCTGATTTATAAAAAAAAATGATTTGTTGGAATGTATATATATTTCAATACGGTATTTATTCTAATGAACAGAGCTTTTGATTAAGGTATCATTCATCATAATCGGGCTACTATTACGTGTTTTATTCAATATAAAATGAATTTCGTAAATTTGGAAAGGCTAACCCCTTTGCTGATTTATAAAAAAAATGATTTGTTGAAATGTATATATATTTTAATACAGTATTTATCCTGATGACCAGAGCTTTCGATTAAGGTATCATTCATCATAATCGGGCTACTATTACGTGTTTTATTCAATTTACAATTAAATTCGTAAATTTGGAAAGGCTAACCCCTTTGCTGATTTATAAAAAAAATAATTTGTTGAAACGTATATATATTTTAGTACAGTATTTATCCTGATGACCAGAGCTTTTGATTAAGGTATTATTCATCATAATCGGGCTACTATTACGTGTTTTATTCAATATAAAATGAATTTCGTAAATTTGGAAAGACTAACCCCTTTGCTGATTTATAAAAAAAATGATTTGTTGAAATGTATATATATTTTAATACAGTATTTATCCTGATGACCAGAGCTTTCGATTAAGGTATCATTCATCATAATCGGGCTACTATTACGTGTTTTATTCAATTTACAATTAAATTCGTAAATTTGGAAAGGCTAACCCCTTTGCTGATTTATAAAAAAAATAATTTGTTGAAACGTATATATATTTTAATACAGTATTTATCCTGATGACCAGAGCTTTTGATTAAGGTATCATTCATCATAATCGGGCTACTATTACGTGTTTTATTTAATATAAAATGAATTTCGTAAATTTGGAAAGGCTAACCCCTTTGCTGATTTATAAAAAAAATGATTTGTTGAAATGTATATATATTTTAATACAGTATTTATCCTGATGACCAGAGCTTTCGATTAAGGTATCATTCATCATAATCGGGCTACTATTACGTGTTTTATTCAATTTACAATTAAATTCGTAAATTTGGAAAGGCTAACCCCTTTGCTGATTTATAAAAAAAATAATTTGTTGAAACGTATATATATTTTAGTACAGTATTTATCCTGATGACCAGAGCTTTTGATTAAGGTATCATTCATCATAATCGGGCTACTATTACGTGTTTTATTCAATATAAAATGAATTTCGTAAATTTGGAAAGGCTAACCCCTTTGCTGATTTATAAAAAAAAATGATTTGTTGGAATGTATATATATTTCAATACGGTATTTATTCTAATGAACAGAGCTTTTGATTAAGGTATCATTCATCATAATCGGGCTACTATTACGTGTTTTATTCAATATAAAATGAATTTCGTAAATTTGGAAAGGCTAACCCCTTTGCTGATTTATAAAAAAAATAATTTGTTGAAACGTATATATATTTTAGTACAGTATTTATCCTGATGACCAGAGCTTTTGATTAAGGTATCATTCATCATAATCGGGCTACTATTACGTGTTTTATTCAATATAAAATGAATTTCGTAAATTTGGAAAGGCTAACCCCTTTGCTGATTTATAAAAAAAAATGATTTGTTGGAATGTATATATATTTCAATACGGTATTTATTCTAATGAAAAGAGCTTTTGATTAAGGTATCATTCATCATAATCGGGCTACTATTACGTGTTTTATTCAATATAAAATGAATTTCGTAAATTTGGAAAGGCTAACCCCTTTGCTGATTTATAAAAAAAATGATTTGTTGAAATGTATATATATTTTAATACAGTATTTATCCTGATGACCAGAGCTTTCGATTAAGGTATCATTCATCATAATCGGGCTACTATTACGTGTTTTATTCAATTTACAATTAAATTCGTAAATTTGGAAAGGCTAACCCCTTTGCTGATTTATAAAAAAAATAATTTATTGAAACGTATATATATTTTAGTACAGTATTTATCCTGATGACCAGAGCTTTTGATTAAGGTATCATTCATCATAATCGGGCTACTATTACGTGTTTTATTTAATATAAAATGAATTTCGTAAATTTGGAAAGGCTAACCCCTTTGCTGATTTATAAAAAAAATGATTTAATGAAATGTATATATATTTTAATACAGTATTTATCCTGATGACCAGAGCTTTCGATTAAGGTATCATTCATCATAATCGGGCTACTATTACGTGTTTTATTCAATTTACAATTAAATTCGTAAATTTGGAAAGGCTAACCCCTTTGCTGATTTATAAAAAAAATAATTTTATGAAACGTATATATATTTTAGTACAGTATTTATCCTGATGACCAGAGCTTTTGATTAAGGTATCATTCATCATAATCGGGCTACTATTACGTGTTTTATTCAATATAAAATGAATTTCGTAAATTTGGAAAGACTAACCCCTTTGCTGATTTATAAAAAAAATGATTTGTTGAAATGTATATATATTTTAAAACAGTATTTATCCTGATGACCAGAGCTTTCGATTAAGGTATCATTCATCATAATCGGGCTACTATTACGTGTTTTATTCAATTTACAATTAAATTCGTAAATTTGGAAAGGCTAACCCCTTTGCTGATTTATAAAAAAAATAATTTGTTGAAACGTATATATATTTTAGTACAGTATTTATCCTGATGACCAGAGCTTTTGATTAAGGTATCATTCATCATAATCGGGCTACTATTACGTGTTTTATTCAATATAAAATGAATTTCGTAAATTTGGAAAGGCTAACCCCTTTGCTGATTTATAAAAAAAAATGATTTGTTGAAATGTATATATATTTCAATACGGTATTTATTCTAATGAACAGAGCTTTTGATTAAGGTATCATTCATCATAATCGGGCTACTATTACGTGTTTTATTTAATTTACAATTAAATTCGTAAATTTGGAAAGGCTAACCCCTTTGCTGATTTATAAAAAAAAATGATTTGTTGAAATGTATATATATTTTAGTACAGTATTTATCCTGATGACCAGAGCTTTCGATTAAGGTAGCATTCATCATAATCGGGCTACTATTACGTGTTTTATTCAATATAAAATGAATTTCGTAAATTTGGAAAGGCTAACCCCTTTGCTGATTTATAAAAAAAAATGATTTGTTGAAATGTATATATATTTCAATACGGTATTTATTCTAATGAACAGAGCTTTTGATTAAGGTATCATTCATCATAATCGGGCTACTATTACGTGTTTTATTTAATTTACAATTAAATTCGTAAATTTGGAAAGGCTAACCCCTTTGCTGATTTATAAAAAAAAATGATTTGTTGAAATGTATATATATTTTAGTACAGTATTTATTCTGATGACCAGAGCTTTCGATTAAGGTATCATTCATCATAATCGGGCTACTATTACGTGTTTTATTCAATATAAAATGAATTTCGTAAATTTGGAAAGGCTAACCCCTTTGCTGATTTATAAAAAAAAATGATTTGTTGAAATGTATATATATTTCAATACGGTATTTATTCTAATGAACAGAGCTTTTGATTAAGGTATCATTCATCATAATCGGGCTACTATTACGTGTTTTATTCAATTTACAATTAAATTCGTAAATTTGGAAAGGCTAACCCCTTTGCTGATTTATAAAAAAAAATGATTTGTTGAAATGTATATATATTTTAATACAGTATTTATCCTGATGACCAGAGCTTTCGATTAAGGTATCATTCATCATAATCGGGCTACTATTACGTGTTTTATTTAATTTACAATTAAATTCGTAAATTTGGAAAGGCTAACCCCTTTGCTGATTTATAAAAAAAAATGATTTGTTGAAATGTATATATATTTTAGTACAGTATTTATCCTGATGACCAGAGCTTTCGATTAAGGTATCATTCATCATAATCGGGCTACTATTACGTGTTTTATTTAATTTACAATTAAATTCGTAAATTTGGAAAGGCTAACCCCTTTGCTGATTTATAAAAAAAATGATTTGGTGAAATGTATATATATTTTAGTACAGTATTTATCCTGATGACCAGAGCTTTCGATTAAGGTATCATTCATCATAATCGGGCTACTATTACGTGTTTTATTCAATATAAAATGAATTTCGTAAATTTGGAAAGGCTAACCCCTTTGCTGATTTATAAAAAAAATAATTTGTTGAAACGTATATATATTTTAGTACAGTATTTATCCTGATGACCAGAGCTTTTGATTAAGGTATCATTCATCATAATCGGGCTACTATTACGTGTTTTATTCAATATAAAATGAATTTCGTAAATTTGGAAAGACTAACCCCTTTGCTGATTTATAAAAAAAATGATTTGTTGAAATGTATATATATTTTAATACAGTATTTATCCTGATGACCAGAGCTTTCGATTAAGGTATCATTCATCATAATCGGGCTACTATTACGTGTTTTATTCAATTTACAATTAAATTCGTAAATTTGGAAAGGCTAACCCCTTTGCTGATTTATAAAAAAAATAATTTGTTGAAACGTATATATATTTTAGTACAGTATTTATCCTGATGACCAGAGCTTTTGATTAAGGTATCATTCATCATAATCGGGCTACTATTACGTGTTTTATTCAATATAAAATGAATTTCGTAAATTTGGAAAGGCTAACCCCTTTGCTGATTTATAAAAAAAAATGATTTGTTGGAATGTATATATATTTCAATACGGTATTTATTCTAATGAACAGAGCTTTTGATTAAGGTATCATTCATCATAATCGGGCTACTATTACGTGTTTTATTCAATATAAAATGAATTTCGTAAATTTGGAAAGGCTAACCCCTTTGCTGATTTATAAAAAAAATGATTTGTTGAAATGTATATATATTTTAGTACAGTATTTATCCTGATGACCAGAGCTTTCGATTAAGGTATCATTCATCATAATCGGGCTACTATTACGTGTTTTATTCAATTTACAATTAAATTCGTAAATTTGGAAAGGCTAACCCCTTTGCTGATTTATAAAAAAAATAATTTGTTGAAACGTATATATATTTTAGTACAGTATTTATCCTGATGACCAGAGCTTTTGATTAAGGTATCATTCATCATAATCGGGCTACTATTACGTGTTTTATTCAATATAAAATGAATTTCGTAAATTTGGAAAGGCTAACCCCTTTGCTGATTTATAAAAAAAATGATTTGTTGAAATGTATATATATTTTAATACAGTATTTATCCTGATGACCAGAGCTTTCGATTAAGGTATCATTCATCATAATCGGGCTACTATTACGTGTTTTATTCAATTTACAATTAAATTCGTAAATTTGGAAAGGCTAACCCCTTTGCTGATTTATAAAAAAAATAATTTGTTGAAACGCATATATATTTTAGTACAGTATTTATCCTGATGACCAGAGCTTTTGATTAAGGTATCATTCATCATAATCGGGCTACTATTACGTGTTTTATTTAATATAAAATGAATTTCGTAAATTTGGAAAGGCTAACCCCTTTGCTGATTTATAAAAAAAATGATTTGTTGAAATGTATATATATTTTAATACAGTATTTATCCTGATGACCAGAGCTTTCGATTAAGGTATCATTCATCATAATCGGGCTACTATTACGTGTTTTATTCAATTTACAATTAAATTCGTAAATTTGGAAAGGCTAACCCCTTTGCTGATTTATAAAAAAAATAATTTGTTGAAACGTATATATATTTTAGTACAGTATTTATCCTGATGACCAGAGCTTTTGATTAAGGTATCATTCATCATAATCGGGCTACTATTACGTGTTTTATTCAATATAAAATGAATTTCGTAAATTTGGAAAGGCTAACCCCTTTGCTGATTTATAAAAAAAAATGATTTGTTGGAATGTATATATATTTCAATACGGTATTTATTCTAATGAACAGAGCTTTTGATTAAGGTATCATTCATCATAATCGGGCTACTATTACGTGTTTTATTCAATATAAAATGAATTTCGTAAATTTGGAAAGGCTAACCCCTTTGCTGATTTATAAAAAAAATAATTTGTTGAAACGTATATATATTTTAGTACAGTATTTATCCTGATGACCAGAGCTTTTGATTAAGGTATCATTCATCATAATCGGGCTACTATTACGTGTTTTATTCAATATAAAATGAATTTCGTAAATTTGGAAAGACTAACCCCTTTGCTGATTTATAAAAAAAATGATTTGTTGAAATGTATATATATTTTAATACAGTATTTATCCTGATGACCAGAGCTTTCGATTAAGGTATCATTCATCATAATCGGGCTACTATTACGTGTTTTATTCAATTTACAATTAAATTCGTAAATTTGGAAAGGCTAACCCCTTTGCTGATTTATAAAAAAAATAATTTGTTGAAACGTATATATATTTTAGTACAGTATTTATCCTGATGATCAGAGCTTTTGATTAAGGTATCATTCATCATAATCGGGCTACTATTACGTGTTTTATTCAATATAAAATGAATTTCGTAAATTTGGAAAGGCTAACCCCTTTGCTGATTTATAAAAAAAAATGATTTGTTGAAATGTATATATATTTCAATACGGTATTTATTCTAATGAACAGAGCTTTTGATTAAGGTATCATTCATCATAATCGGGCTACTATTACGTGTTTTATTTAATTTACAATTAAATTCGTAAATTTGGAAAGGCTAACCCCTTTGCTGATTTATAAAAAAAATAATTTGTTGAAACGTATATATATTTTAGTACAGTATTTATCCTGATGACCAGAGCTTTTGATTAAGGTATCATTCATCATAATCGGGCTACTATTACGTGTTTTATTCAATATAAAATGAATTTCGTAAATTTGGAAAGGCTAACCCCTTTGCTGATTTATAAAAAAAAATGATTTGTTGGAATGTATATATATTTCAATACGGTATTTATTCTAATGAACAGAGCTTTTGATTAAGGTATCATTCATCATAATCGAGCTACTATTACGTGTTTTATTCAATATAAAATGAATTTCGTAAATTTGGAAAGGCTAACCCCTTTGCTGATTTATAAAAAAAATAATTTGTTGAAACGTATATATATTTTAGTACAGTATTTATCCTGATGACCAGAGCTTTTGATTAAGGTATCATTCATCATAATCGGGCTACTATTACGTATTTTATTCAATATAAAATGAATTTCGTAAATTTGGAAAGGCTAACCCCTTTGCTGATTTATAAAAAAAAATGATTTGTTGGAATGTATATATATTTCAATACGGTATTTATTTTAATGAACAGAGCTTTTGATTAAGGTATCATTCATCATAATCGGGCTACTATTACGTGTTTTATTCAATATAAAATGAATTTCGTAAATTTGGAAAGGCTAACCCCTTTGCTGATTTATAAAAAAAATGATTTGTTGAAATGTATATATATTTTAATACAGTATTTATCCTGATGACCAGAGCTTTCGATTAAGGTATCATTCATCATAATCGGGCTACTATTACGTGTTTTATTCAATTTACAATTAAATTCGTAAATTTGGAAAGGCTAACCCCTTTGCTGATTTATAAAAAAAATAATTTGTTGAAACGTATATATATTTTAGTACAGTATTTATCCTGATGACCAGAGCTTTTGATTAAGGTATCATTCATCATAATCGGGCTACTATTACGTGTTTTATTCAATATAAAATGAATTTCGTAAATTTGGAAAGACTAACCCCTTTGCTGATTTATAAAAAAAATGATTTGTTGAAATGTATATATATTTTAATACAGTATTTATCCTGATGACCAGAGCTTTCGATTAAGGTATCATTCATCATAATCGGGCTACTATTACGTGTTTTATTCAATTTACAATTAAATTCGTAAATTTGGAAAGGCTAACCCCTTTGCTGATTTATAAAAAAAAATAATTTGTTGAAACGTATATATATTTTAGTACAGTATTTATCCTGATGACCAGAGCTTTTGATTAAGGTATCATTCATCATAATCGGGCTACTATTACGTGTTTTATTTAATATAAAATGAATTTCGTAAATTTGGAAAGGCTAACCCCTTTGCTGATTTATAAAAAAAATGATTTGTTGAAATGTATATATATTTTAATACAGTATTTATCCTGATGACCAGAGCTTTCGATTAAGGTATCATTCATCATAATCGGGCTACTATTACGTGTTTTATTCAATTTACAATTAAATTCGTAAATTTGGAAAGGCTAACCCCTTTGCTGATTTATAAAAAAAATAATTTGTTGAAACGTATATATATTTTAGTACAGTATTTATCCTGATGACCAGAGCTTTTGATTAAGGTATCATTCATCATAATCGGGCTACTATTACGTGTTTTATTCAATATAAAATGAATTTCGTAAATTTGGAAAGGCTAACCCCTTTGCTGATTTATAAAAAAAAATGATTTGTTGGAATGTATATATATTTCAATACGGTATTTATTCTAATGAACAGAGCTTTTGATTAAGGTATCATTCATCATAATCGGGCTACTATTACGTGTTTTATTCAATATAAAATGAATTTCGTAAATTTGGAAAGGCTAACCCCTTTGCTGATTTATAAAAAAAATAATTTGTTGAAACGTATATATATTTTAGTACAGTATTTATCCTGATGACCAGAGCTTTTGATTAAGGTATCATTCATCATAATCGGGCTACTATTACGTGTTTTATTCAATATAAAATGAATTTCGTAAATTTGGAAAGGCTAACCCCTTTGCTGATTTATAAAAAAAAATGATTTGTTGGAATGTATATATATTTCAATACGGTATTTATTCTAATAAACAGAGCTTTTGATTAAGGTATCATTCATCATAATCGGGCTACTATTACGTGTTTTATTCAATATAAAATGAATTTCGTAAATTTGGAAAGGCTAACCCCTTTGCTGATTTATAAAAAAAATGATTTGTTGAAATGTATATATATTTTAATACAGTATTTATCCTGATGACCAGAGCTTTCGATTAAGGTATCATTCATCATAATCGGGCTACTATTACGTGTTTTATTCAATTTACAATTAAATTCGTAAATTTGGAAAGGCTAACCCCTTTGCTGATTTATAAAAAAAATAATTTGTTGAAACGTATATATATTTTAGTACAGTATTTATCCTGATGACCAGAGCTTTTGATTAAGGTATCATTCATCATAATCGGGCTACTATTACGTGTTTTATTCAATATAAAATGAATTTCGTAAATTTGGAAAGACTAACCCCTTTGCTGATTTATAAAAAAAAATGATTTGTTGAAATGTATATATATTTTAATACAGTATTTATCCTGATGACCAGAGCTTTCGATTAAGGTATCATTCATCATAATCGGGCTACTATTACGTGTTTTATTCAATTTACAATTAAATTCGTAAATTTGGAAAGGCTAACCCCTTTGCTGATTTATAAAAAAAATAATTTGTTGAAACGTATATATATTTTAGTACAGTATTTATCCTGATGACCAGAGCTTTTGATTAAGGTATCATTCATCATAATCGGGCTACTATTACGTGTTTTATTCAATATAAAATGAATTTCGTAAATTTGGAAAGACTAACCCCTTTGCTGATTTATAAAAAAAATGATTTGTTGAAATGTATATATATTTTAATACAGTATTTATCCTGATGACCAGAGCTTTCGATTAAGGTATCATTCATCATAATCGGGCTACTATTACGTGTTTTATTCAATTTACAATTAAATTCGTAAATTTGGAAAGGCTAACCCCTTTGCTGATTTATAAAAAAAATAATTTGTTGAAACGTATATATATTTTAGTACAGTATTTATCCTGATGACCAGAGCTTTTGATTAAGGTATCATTCATCATAATCGGGCTACTATTACGTGTTTTATTTAATTTACAATTAAATTCGTAAATTTGGAAAGGCTAACCCCTTTGCTGATTTATAAAAAAAAATGATTTGTTGAAATGTATATATATTTTAGTACAGTATTTATCCTGATGACCAGAGCTTTCGATTAAGGTATCATTCATCATAATCGGGCTACTATTACGTGTTTTATTCAATATAAAATGAATTTCGTAAATTTGGAAAGGCTAACCCCTTTGCTGATTTATAAAAAAAAATGATTTGTTGAAATGTATATATATTTCAATACGGTATTTATTCTAATGAACAGAGCTTTTGATTAAGGTATCATTCATCATAATCGGGCTACTATTACGTGTTTTATTTAATTTACAATTAAATTCGTAAATTTGGAAAGGCTAACCCCTTTGCTGATTTATAAAAAAAAATGATTTGTTGAAATGTATATATATTTTAGTACAGTATTTATCCTGATGACCAGAGCTTTCGATTAAGGTATCATTCATCATAATCGGGCTACTATTACGTGTTTTATTCAATATAAAATGAATTTCGTAAATTTGGAAAGGCTAACCCCTTTGCTGATTTATAAAAAAAAATGATTTGTTGAAATGTATATATATTTCAATACGGTATTTATTCTAATGAACAGAGCTTTTGATTAAGGTATCATTCATCATAATCGGGCTACTATTACGTGTTTTATTCAATTTACAATTAAATTCGTAAATTTGGAAAGGCTAACCCCTTTGCTGATTTATAAAAAAAAATGATTTGTTGAAATGTATATATATTTTAATACAGTATTTATCCTGATGACCAGAGCTTTCGATTAAGGTATCATTCATCATAATCGGGCTACTATTACGTGTTTTATTTAATTTACAATTAAATTCGTAAATTTGGAAAGGCTAACCCCTTTGCTGATTTATAAAAAAAAATGATTTGTTGAAATGTATATATATTTTAGTACAGTATTTATCCTGATGACCAGAGCTTTCGATTAAGGTATCATTCATCATAATCGGGCTACTATTACGTGTTTTATTTAATTTACAATTAAATTCGTAAATTTGGAAAGGCTAACCCCTTTGCTGATTTATAAAAAAAAATGATTTGTTGAAATGTATATATATTTTAGTACAGTATTTATCCTGATGACCAGAGCTTTCGATTAAGGTATCATTCATCATAATCGGGCTACTATTACGTGTTTTATTCAATATAAAATGAATTTCGTAAATTTGGAAAGGCTAACCCCTTTGCTGATTTATAAAAAAAATAATTTGTTGAAACGTATATATATTTTAGTACGGTATTTATCCTGATGCCCAGAGCTTTTGATTAAGGTATCATTCATCATAATCGGGCTACTATTACGTGTTTTATTCAATATAAAATGAATTTCGTAAATTTGGAAAGACTAACCCCTTTGCTGATTTATAAAAAAAATGATTTGTTGAAATGTATATATATTTTAATACAGTATTTATCCTGATGACCAGAGCTTTCGATTAAGGTATCATTCATCATAATCGGGCTACTATTACGTGTTTTATTCAATTTACAATTAAATTCGTAAATTTGGAAAGGCTAACCCCTTTGCTGATTTATAAAAAAAATAATTTGTTGAAACGTATATATATTTTAGTACAGTATTTATCCTGATGACCAGAGCTTTTGATTAAGGTATCATTCATCATAATCGGGCTACTATTACGTGTTTTATTCAATATAAAATGAATTTCGTAAATTTGGAAAGGCTAACCCCTTTGCTGATTTATAAAAAAAAATGATTTGTTGGAATGTATATATATTTCAATACGGTATTTATTCTAATGAACAGAGCTTTTGATTAAGGTATCATTCATCATAATCGGGCTACTATTACGTGTTTTATTCAATTTACAATTAAATTCGTAAATTTGGAAAGGCTAACCCCTTTGCTGATTTATAAAAAAAAATGATTTGTTGAAATGTATATATATTTCAATACGGTATTTATTCTAATGAACAGAGCTTTTGATTAAGGTATCATTCATCATAATCGGGCTACTATTACGTGTTTTATTCAATATAAAATGAATTTCGTAAATTTGGAAAGGCTAACCCCTTTGCTGATTTATAAAAAAAATAATTTGTTGAAACGTATATATATTTTAGTACAGTATTTATCCTGATGACCAGAGCTTTTGATTAAGGTATCATTCATCATAATCGGGCTACTATTACGTGTTTTATTCAATATAAAATGAATTTCGTAAATTTGGAAAGACTAACCCCTTTGCTGATTTATAAAAAAAATGATTTGTTGAAACGTATATATATTTTAATACAGTATTTATCCTGATGACCAGAGCTTTCGATTAAGGTATCATTCATCATAATCGGGCTACTATTACGTGTTTTATTCAATTTACAATTAAATTCGTAAATTTGGAAAGGCTAACCCCTTTGCTGATTTATAAAAAAAATAATTTATTGAAACGTATATATATTTTAGTACAGTATTTATCCTGATGACCAGAGCTTTTGATTAAGGTATCATTCATCATAATCGGGCTACTATTACGTGTTTTATTTAATATAAAATGAATTTCGTAAATTTGGAAAGGCTAACCCCTTTGCTGATTTATAAAAAAAATGATTTGTTGAAATGTATATATATTTTAATACAGTATTTATCCTGATGACCAGAGCTTTCGATTAAGGTATCATTCATCATAATCGGGCTACTATTACGTGTTTTATTCAATTTACAATTAAATTCGTAAATTTGGAAAGGCTAACCCCTTTGCTGATTTATAAAAAAAATAATTTTATGAAACGTATATATATTTTAGTACAGTATTTATCCTGATGACCAGAGCTTTTGATTAAGGTATCATTCATCATAATCGGGCTACTATTACGTGTTTTATTCAATATAAAATGAATTTCGTAAATTTGGAAAGACTAACCCCTTTGCTGATTTATAAAAAAAATGATTTGTTGAAATGTATATATATTTTAATACAGTATTTATCCTGATGACCAGAGCTTTCGATTAAGGTATCATTCATCATAATCGGGCTACTATTACGTGTTTTATTCAATTTACAATTAAATTCGTAAATTTGGAAAGGCTAACCCCTTTGCTGATTTATAAAAAAAATAATTTTATGAAACGTATATATATTTTAGTACAGTATTTATCCTGATGACCAGAGCTTTTGATTAAGGTATCATTCATCATAATCGGGCTACTATTACGTGTTTTATTCAATATAAAATGAATTTCGTAAATTTGGAAAGGCTAACCCCTTTGCTGATTTATAAAAAAAAATGATTTGTTGAAATGTATATATATTTCAATACGGTATTTATTCTAATGAACAGAGCTTTTGATTAAGGTATCATTCATCATAATCGGGCTACTATTACGTGTTTTATTTAATTTACAATTAAATTCGTAAATTTGGAAAGGCTAACCCCTTTGCTGATTTATAAAAAAAAATGATTTGTTGAAATGTATATATATTTTAGTACAGTATTTATCCTGATGACCAGAGCTTTCGATTAAGGTATCATTCATCATAATCGGGCTACTATTACGTGTTTTATTCAATATAAAATGAATTTCGTAAATTTGGAAAGGCTAACCCCTTTGCTGATTTATAAAAAAAAATGATTTGTTGAAATGTATATATATTTCAATACGGTATTTATTCTAATGAACAGAGCTTTTGATTAAGGTATCATTCATCATAATCGGGCTACTATTACGTGTTTTATTTAATTTACAATTAAATTCGTAAATTTGGAAAGGCTAACCCCTTTGCTGATTTATAAAAAAAAATGATTTGTTGAAATGTATATATATTTTAGTACAGTATTTATCCTGATGACCAGAGCTTTCGATTAAGGTATCATTCATCATAATCGGGCTACTATTACGTGTTTTATTCAATATAAAATGAATTTCGTAAATTTGGAAAGGCTAACCCCTTTGCTGATTTATAAAAAAAAATAATTTGTTGAAATGTATATATATTTCAATACGGTATTTATTCTAATGAACAGAGCTTTTGATTAAGGTATCATTCATCATAATCGGGCTACTATTACGTGTTTTATTCAATTTACAATTAAATTCGTAAATTTGGAAAGGCTAACCCCTTTGCTGATTTATAAAAAAAAATGATTTGTTGAAATGTATATATATTTCAATACGGTATTTATTCTAATGAACAGAGCTTTTGATTAAGGTATCATTCATCATAATCGGGCTACTATTACGTGTTTTATTCAATTTACAATTAAATTCGTAAATTTGGAAAGGCTAACCCCTTTGCTGATTTATAAAAAAAAATGATTTGTTGAAATGTATATATATTTTAATACAGTATTTATCCTGATGACCAGAGCTTTCGATTAAGTTATCATTCATCATAATCGGGCTACTATTACGTGTTTTATTTAATTTACAATTAAATTCGTAAATTTGGAAAGGCTAACCCCTTTGCTGATTTATAAAAAAAAATGATTTGTTGAAATGTATATATATTTTAGTACAGTATTTATCCTGATGACCAGAGCTTTCGATTAAGGTATCATTCATCATAATCGGGCTACTATTACGTGTTTTATTCAATTTACAATTAAATTCGTAAATTTGGAAAGGCTAACCCTTTGCTGATTTATAAAAAAAATAATTTGTTGAAACGTATATATATTTTAGTACAGTATTTATCCTGATGACCAGAGCTTTTGATTAAGGTATCATTCATCATAATCGGGCTACTATTACGTGTTTTATTCAATATAAAATGAATTTCGTAAATTTGGAAAGGCTAACCCCTTTGCTGATTTATAAAAAAAAATGATTTGTTGAAATGTATATATATTTCAATACGGTATTTATTCTAATGAACAGAGCTTTTGATTAAGGTATCATTCATCATAATCGGGCTACTATTACGTGTTTTATTCAATATAAAATGAATTTCGTAAATTTGGAAAGGCTAACCCCTTTGCTGATTTATAAAAAAAATAATTTGTTGAAACGTATATATATTTTAGTACAGTATTTATCCTGATGACCAGAGCTTTTGATTAAGGTATCATTCATCATAATCGGGCTACTATTACGTGTTTTATTCAATATAAAATGAATTTCGTAAATTTGGAAAGACTAACCCCTTTGCTGATTTATAAAAAAAATGATTTGTTGAAACGTATATATATTTTAATACAGTATTTATCCTGATGACCAGAGCTTTCGATTAAGGTATCATTCATCATAATCGGGCTACTATTACGTGTTTTATTCAATTTACAATTAAATTCGTAAATTTGGAAAGGCTAACCCCTTTGCTGATTTATAAAAAAAATAATTTATTGAAACGTATATATATTTTAGTACAGTATTTATCCTGATGACCAGAGCTTTTGATTAAGGTATCATTCATCATAATCGGGCTACTATTACGTGTTTTATTTAATATAAAATGAATTTCGTAAATTTGGAAAGGCTAACCCCTTTGCTGATTTATAAAAAAAATGATTTGTTGAAATGTATATATATTTTAATACAGTATTTATCCTGATGACCAGAGCTTTCGATTAAGGTATCATTCATCATAATCGGGCTACTATTACGTGTTTTATTCAATATAAAATGAATTTCGTAAATTTGGAAAGGCTAACCCCTTTGCTGATTTATAAAAAAAAATGATTTGTTGAAATGTATATATATTTCAATACGGTATTTATTCTAATGAACAGAGCTTTTGATTAAGGTATCATTCATCATAATCGGGCTACTATTACGTGTTTTATTCAATTTACAATTAAATTCGTAAATTTGGAAAGGCTAACCCCTTTGCTGATTTATAAAAAAAAATGATTTGTTGAAATGTATATATATTTCAATACGGTATTTATTCTAATGAACAGAGCTTTTGATTAAGGTATCATTCATCATAATCGGGCTACTATTACGTGTTTTATTCAATTTACAATTAAATTCGTAAATTTGGAAAGGCTAACCCCTTTGCTGATTTATAAAAAAAATAATTTTATGAAACGTATATATATTTTAGTACAGTATTTATCCTGATGACCAGAGCTTTTGATTAAGGTATCATTCATCATAATCGGGCTACTATTACGTGTTTTATTCAATATAAAATGAATTTCGTAAATTTGGAAAGGCTAACCCCTTTGCTGATTTATAAAAAAAAATGATTTGTTGAAATGTATATATATTTCAATACGGTATTTATTCTAATGAACAGAGCTTTTGATTAAGGTATCATTCATCATAATCGGGCTACTATTACGTGTTTTATTCAATATAAAATGAATTTCGTAAATTTGGAAAGGCTAACCCCTTTGCTGATTTATAAAAAAAATAATTTGTTGAAACGTATATATATTTTAGTACAGTATTTATCCTGATGACCAGAGCTTTTGATTAAGGTATCATTCATCATAATCGGGCTACTATTACGTGTTTTATTCAATATAAAATGAATTTCGTAAATTTGGAAAGACTAACCCCTTTGCTGATTTATAAAAAAAATGATTTGTTGAAACGTATATATATTTTAATACAGTATTTATCCTGATGACCAGAGCTTTCGATTAAGGTATCATTCATCATAATCGGGCTACTATTACGTGTTTTATTCAATTTACAATTAAATTCGTAAATTTGGAAAGGCTAACCCCTTTGCTGATTTATAAAAAAAATAATTTATTGAAACGTATATATATTTTAGTACAGTATTTATCCTGATGACCAGAGCTTTTGATTAAGGTATCATTCATCATAATCGGGCTACTATTACGTGTTTTATTTAATATAAAATGAATTTCGTAAATTTGGAAAGGCTAACCCCTTTGCTGATTTATAAAAAAAATGATTTGTTGAAATGTATATATATTTTAATACAGTATTTATCCTGATGACCAGAGCTTTCGATTAAGGTATCATTCATCATAATCGGGCTACTATTACGTGTTTTATTCAATATAAAATGAATTTCGTAAATTTGGAAAGGCTAACCCCTTTGCTGATTTATAAAAAAAAATGATTTGTTGAAATGTATATATATTTCAATACGGTATTTATTCTAATGAACAGAGCTTTTGATTAAGGTATCATTCATCATAATCGGGCTACTATTACGTGTTTTATTCAATTTACAATTAAATTCGTAAATTTGGAAAGGCTAACCCCTTTGCTGATTTATAAAAAAAAATGATTTGTTGAAATGTATATATATTTCAATACGGTATTTATTCTAATGAACAGAGCTTTTGATTAAGGTATCATTCATCATAATCGGGCTACTATTACGTGTTTTATTTAATTTACAATTAAATTCGTAAATTTGGAAAGGCTAACCCCTTTGCTGATTTATAAAAAAAAATGATTTGTTGAAATGTATATATATTTTAGTACAGTATTTATCCTGATGACCAGAGCTTTCGATTAAGGTATCATTCATCATAATCGGGCTACTATTACGTGTTTTATTCAATTTACAATTAAATTCGTAAATTTGGAAAGGCTAACCCCTTTGCTGATTTATAAAAAAAAATGATTTGTTGAAATGTATATATATTTTAGTACAGTATTTATCCTGATGACCAGAGCTTTCGATTAAGGTATCATTCATCATAATCGGGCTACTATTACGTGTTTTATTCAATATAAAATGAATTTCGTAAATTTGGAAAGGCTAACCCCTTTGCTGATTTATAAAAAAAAATGATTTGTTGAAATGTATATATATTTCAATACGGTATTTATTCTAATGAACAGAGCTTTTGATTAAGGTATCATTCATCATAATCGGGCTACTATTACGTGTTTTATTCAATTTACAATTAAATTCGTAAATTTGGAAAGGCTAACCCCTTTGCTGATTTATAAAAAAAAATGATTTGTTGAAATGTATATATATTTCAATACGGTATTTATTCTAATGAACAGAGCTTTTGATTAAGGTATCATTCATCATAATCGGGCTACTATTACGTGTTTTATTTAATTTACAATTAAATTCGTAAATTTGGAAAGGCTAACCCCTTTGCTGATTTATAAAAAAAAATGATTTGTTGAAATGTATATATATTTTAGTACAGTATTTATCCTGATGACCAGAGCTTTCGATTAAGGTATCATTCATCATAATCGGGCTACTATTACGTGTTTTATTCAATTTACAATTAAATTCGTAAATTTGGAAAGGCTAACCCCTTTGCTGATTTATAAAAAAAAATGATTTGTTGAAATGTATATATATTTTAGTACAGTATTTATCCTGATGACCAAAACTTTCGATTAAGGTATCATTCATCATAATCGGGCTACTATTACGTGTTTTATTCAATATAAAATGAATTTCGTAAATTTGGAAAGGCTAACCCCTTTGCTGATTTATAAAAAAAAATGATTTGTTGAAATGTATATATATTTCAATACGGTATTTATTCTAATGAACAGAGCTTTTGATTAAGGTATCATTCATCATAATCGGGCTACTATTACGTGTTTTATTTAATTTACAATTAAATTCGTAAATTTGGAAAGGCTAACCCCTTTGCTGATTTATAAAAAAAAATGATTTGTTGAAATGTATATATATTTTAGTACAGTATTTATCCTGATGACCAGAGCTTTCGATTAAGGTATCATTCATCATAATCGGGCTACTATTACGTGTTTTATTCAATATAAAATGAATTTCGTAAATTTGGAAAGGCTAACCCCTTTGCTGATTTATAAAAAAAAATGATTTGTTGAAATGTATATATATTTCAATACGGTATTTATTCTAATGAACAGAGCTTTTGATTAAGGTATCATTCATCATAATCGGGCTACTATTACGTGTTTTATTCAATTTACAATTAAATTCGTAAATTTGGAAAGGCTAACCCCTTTGCTGATTTATAAAAAAAAATGATTTGTTGAAATGTATATATATTTCAATACGGTATTTATTCTAATGAACAGAGCTTTTGATTAAGGTATCATTCATCATAATCGGGCTACTATTACGTGTTTTATTCAATTTACAATTAAATTCGTAAATTTGGAAAGGCTAACCCCTTTGCTGATTTATAAAAAAAAATGATTTGTTGAAATGTATATATATTTTAATACAGTATTTATCCTGATGACCAGAGCTTTCGATTAAGGTATCATTCATCATAATCGGGCTACTATTACGTGTTTTATTTAATTTACAATTAAATTCGTAAATTTGGAAAGGCTAACCCCTTTGCTGATTTATAAAAAAAAATGATTTGTTGAAATGTATATATATTTTAGTACAGTATTTATCCTGATGACCAGAGCTTTCGATTAAGGTATCATTCATCATAATCGGGCTACTATTACGTGTTTTATTCAATTTACAATTAAATTCGTAAATTTGGAAAGGCTAACCCCTTTGCTGATTTATAAAAAAAATAATTTGTTGAAACGTATATATATTTTAGTACAGTATTTATCCTGATGACCAGAGCTTTTGATTAAGGTATCATTCATCATAATCGGGCTACTATTACGTGTTTTATTCAATATAAAATGAATTTCGTAAATTTGGAAAGGCTAACCCCTTTGCTGATTTATAAAAAAAAATGATTTGTTGAAATGTATATATATTTCAATACGGTATTTATTCTAATGAACAGAGCTTTTGATTAAGGTATCATTCATCATAATCGGGCTACTATTACGTGTTTTATTCAATATAAAATGAATTTCGTAAATTTGGAAAGGCTAACCCCTTTGCTGATTTATAAAAAAAATAATTTGTTGAAACGTATATATATTTTAGTACAGTATTTA
Source organism: Tipula confusa (assembly GCA_963556175.1). Taxonomy (NCBI): domain Eukaryota; kingdom Metazoa; phylum Arthropoda; class Insecta; order Diptera; family Tipulidae; genus Tipula; species Tipula confusa. Next base: position 208,214,627 of record OY744475.1, read on the forward strand.
TCCTGATGACCAGAGCTTTTGATTAAGGTATCATTCATCATAATCGGGCTACTATTACGTGTTTTATTCAATATAAAATGAATTTCGTAAATTTGGAAAGACTAACCCCTTTGCTGATTTATAAAAAAAATGATTTGTTGAAACGTATATATATTTTAATACAGTATTTATCCTGATGACCAGAGCTTTCGATTAAGGTATCATTCATCATAATCGGGCTACTATTACGTGTTTTATTCAATTTACAATTAAATTCGTAAATTTGGAAAGGCTAACCCCTTTGCTGATTTATAAAAAAAATAATTTATTGAAACGTATATATATTTTAGTACAGTATTTATCCTGATGACCAGAGCTTTTGATTAAGGTATCATTCATCATAATCGGGCTACTATTACGTGTTTTATTTAATATAAAATGAATTTCGTAAATTTGGAAAGGCTAACCCCTTTGCTGATTTATAAAAAAAATGATTTGTTGAAATGTATATATATTTTAATACAGTATTTATTCTGATGACCAGAGCTTTCGATTAAGGTATCATTCATCATAATCGGGCTACTATTACGTGTTTTATTCAATATAAAATGAATTTCGTAAATTTGGAAAGGCTAACCCCTTTGCTGATTTATAAAAAAAAATGATTTGTTGAAATGTATATATATTTCAATACGGTATTTATTCTAATGAACAGAGCTTTTGATTAAGGTATCATTCATCATAATCGGGCTACTATTACGTGTTTTATTCAATTTACAATTAAATTCGTAAATTTGGAAAGGCTAACCCCTTTGCTGATTTATAAAAAAAAATGATTTGTTGAAATGTATATATATTTCAATACGGTATTTATTCTAATGAACAGAGCTTTTGATTAAGGTATCATTCATCATAATCGGGCTACTATTACGTGTTTTATTCAATTTACAATTAAATTCGTAAATTTGGAAAGGCTAACCCCTTTGCTGATTTATAAAAAAAATAATTTTATGAAACGTATATATATTTTAGTACAGTATTTATCCTGATGACCAGAGCTTTTGATTAAGGTATCATTCATCATAATCGGGCTACTATTACGTGTTTTATTCAATATAAAATGAATTTCGTAAATTTGGAAAGGCTAACCCCTTTGCTGATTTATAAAAAAAAATGATTTGTTGAAATGTATATATATTTCAATACGGTATTTATTCTAATGAACAGAGCTTTTGATTAAGGTATCATTCATCATAATCGGGCTACTATTACGTGTTTTATTTAATTTACAATTAAATTCGTAAATTTGGAAAGGCTAACCCCTTTGCTGATTTATAAAAAAAATAATTTGTTGAAACGTATATATATTTTAGTACAGTATTTATCCTGATGACCAGAGCTTTTGATTAAGGTATCATTCATCATAATCGGGCTACTATTACGTGTTTTATTCAATATAAAATGAATTTCGTAAATTTGGAAAGACTAACCCCTTTGCTGATTTATAAAAAAAATGATTTGTTGAAACGTATATATATTTTAATACAGTATTTATCCTGATGACCAGAGCTTTCGATTAAGGTATCATTCATCATAATCGGGCTACTATTACGTGTTTTATTCAATTTACAATTAAATTCGTAAATTTGGAAAGGCTAACCCCTTTGCTGATTTATAAAAAAAATAATTTGTTGAAACGTATATATATTTTAGTACAGTATTTATCCTGATGACCAGAGCTTTTGATTAAGGTATCATTCATCATAATCGGGCTACTATTACGTGTTTTATTCAATATAAAATGAATTTCGTAAATTTGGAAAGACTAACCCCTTTGCTGATTTATAAAAAAAATGATTTGTTGAAATGTATATATATTTTAATACAGTATTTATCCTGATGACCAGAGCTTTCGATTAAGGTATCATTCATCATAATCGGGCTACTATTACGTGTTTTATTCAATTTACAATTAAATTCGTAAATTTGGAAAGGCTAACCCCTTTGCTGATTTATAAAAAAAATAATTTGTTGAAACGTATATATATTTTAGTACAGTATTTATCCTGATGACCAGAGCTTTTGATTAAGGTATCATTCATCATAATCGGGCTACTATTACGTGTTTTATTCAATATAAAATGAATTTCGTAAATTTGGAAAGGCTAACCCCTTTGCTGATTTATAAAAAAAAATGATTTGTTGAAATGTATATATATTTCAATACGGTATTTATTCTAATGAACAGAGCTTTTGATTAAGGTATCATTCATCATAATCGGGCTACTATTACGTGTTTTATTCAATATAAAATGAATTTCGTAAATTTGGAAAGGCTAACCCCTTTGCTGATTTATAAAAAAAATAATTTGTTGAAACGTATATATATTTTAGTACAGTATTTATCCTGATGACCAGAGCTTTTGATTAAGGTATCATTCATCATAATCGGGCTACTATTACGTGTTTTATTCAATATAAAATGAATTTCGTAAATTTGGAAAGACTAACCCCTTTGCTGATTTATAAAAAAAATGATTTGTTGAAACGTATATATATTTTAATACAGTATTTATCCTGATGACCAGAGCTTTCGATTAAGGTATCATTCATCATAATCGGGCTACTATTACGTGTTTTATTCAATTTACAATTAAATTCGTAAATTTGGAAAGGCTAACCCCTTTGCTGATTTATAAAAAAAATAATTTATTGAAACGTATATATATTTTAGTACAGTATTTATCCTGATGACCAGAGCTTTTGATTAAGGTATCATTCATCATAATCGGGCTACTATTACGTGTTTTATTTAATATAAAATGAATTTCGTAAATTTGGAAAGGCTAACCCCTTTGCTGATTTATAAAAAAAATGATTTGTTGAAATGTATATATATTTTAATACAGTATTTATCCTGATGACCAGAGCTTTCGATTAAGGTATCATTCATCATAATCGGGCTACTATTACGTGTTTTATTCAATATAAAATGAATTTCGTAAATTTGGAAAGGCTAACCCCTTTGCTGATTTATAAAAAAAAATGATTTGTTGAAATGTATATATATTTCAATACGGTATTTATTCTAATGAACAGAGCTTTTGATTAAGGTATCATTCATCATAATCGGGCTACTATTACGTGTTTTATTCAATTTACAATTAAATTCGTAAATTTGGAAAGGCTAACCCCTTTGCTGATTTATAAAAAAAATAATTTTATGAAACGTATATATATTTTAGTACAGTATTTATCCTGATGACCAGAGCTTTTGATTAAGGTATCATTCATCATAATCGGGCTACTATTACGTGTTTTATTCAATATAAAATGAATTTCGTAAATTTGGAAAGGCTAACCCCTTTGCTGATTTATAAAAAAAATGATTTGTTGAAATGTATATATATTTTAATACAGTATTTATCCTGATGACCAGAGCTTTCGATTAAGGTATCATTCATCATAATCGGGCTACTATTACGTGTTTTATTCAATATAAAATGAATTTCGTAAATTTGGAAAGGCTAACCCCTTTGCTGATTTATAAAAAAAAATGATTTGTTGAAATGTATATATATTTCAATACGGTATTTATTCTAATGAACAGAGCTTTTGATTAAGGTATCATTCATCATAATCGGGCTACTATTACGTGTTTTATTCAATTTACAATTAAATTCGTAAATTTGGAAAGGCTAACCCCTTTGCTGATTTATAAAAAAAAATGATTTGTTGAAATGTATATATATTTCAATACGGTATTTATTCTAATGAACAGAGCTTTTGATTAAGGTATCATTCATCATAATCGGGCTACTATTACGTGTTTTATTCAATTTACAATTAAATTCGTAAATTTGGAAAGGCTAACCCCTTTGCTGATTTATAAAAAAAATAATTTTATGAAACGTATATATATATTTTAGTACAGTATTTATCCTGATGACCAGAGCTTTTGATTAAGGTATCATTCATCATAATCGGGCTACTATTACGTGTTTTATTCAATATAAAATGAATTTCGTAAATTTGGAAAGGCTAACCCCTTTGCTGATTTATAAAAAAAAATGATTTGTTGAAATGTATATATATTTCAATACGGTATTTATTCTAATGAACAGAGCTTTTGATTAAGGTATCATTCATCATAATCGGGCTACTATTACGTGTTTTATTCAATTTACAATTAAATTCGTAAATTTGGAAAGGCTAACCCCTTTGCTGATTTATAAAAAAAAATGATTTGTTGAAATGTATATATATTTCAATACGGTATTTATTCTAATGAACAGAGCTTTTGATTAAGGTATCATTCATCATAATCGGGCTACTATTACGTGTTTTATTCAATTTACAATTAAATTCGTAAATTTGGAAAGGCTAACCCCTTTGCTGATTTATAAAAAAAATAATTTTATGAAACGTATATATATTTTAGTACAGTATTTATCCTGATGACCAGAGCTTTTGATTAAGGTATCATTCATCATAATCGGGCTACTATTACGTGTTTTATTCAATATAAAATGAATTTCGTAAATTTGGAAAGACTAACCCCTTTGCTGATTTATAAAAAAAATGATTTGTTGAAATGTATATATATTTTAATACAGTATTTATCCTGATGACCAGAGCTTTCGATTAAGGTATCATTCATCATAATCGGGCTACTATTACGTGTTTTATTCAATTTACAATTAAATTCGTAAATTTGGAAAGGCTAACCCCTTTGCTGATTTATAAAAAAAATAATTTGTTGAAACGTATATATATTTTAGTACAGTATTTATCCTGATGACCAGAGCTTTTGATTAAGGTATCATTCATCATAATCGGGCTACTATTACGTGTTTTATTCAATATAAAATGAATTTCGTAAATTTGGAAAGGCTAACCCCTTTGCTGATTTATAAAAAAAAATGATTTGTTGAAATGTATATATATTTCAATACGGTATTTATTCTAATGAACAGAGCTTTTGATTAAGGTATCATTCATCATAATCGGGCTACTATTACGTGTTTTATTTAATTTACAATTAAATTCGTAAATTTGGAAAGGCTAACCCCTTTGCTGATTTATAAAAAAAAATGATTTGTTGAAATGTATATATATTTTAGTACAGTATTTATCCTGATGACCAGAGCTTTCGATTAAGGTATCATTCATCATAATCGGGCTACTATTACGTGTTTTATTCAATATAAAATGAATTTCGTAAATTTGGAAAGGCTAACCCCTTTGCTGATTTATAAAAAAAATGATTTGTTGAAATGTATATATATTTCAATACGGTATTTATTCTAATGAACAGAGCTTTTGATTAAGGTATCATTCATCATAATCGGGCTACTATTACGTGTTTTATTTAATTTACAATTAAATTCGTAAATTTGGAAAGGCTAACCCCTTTGCTGATTTATAAAAAAAAATGATTTGTTGAAATGTATATATATTTTAGTACAGTATTTATCCTGATGACCAGAGCTTTCGATTAAGGTATCATTCATCATAATCGGGCTACTATTACGTGTTTTATTCAATATAAAATGAATTTCGTAAATTTGGAAAGGCTAACCCCTTTGCTGATTTATAAAAAAAAATGATTTGTTGAAATGTATATATATTTCAATACGGTATTTATTCTAATGAACAGAGCTTTTGATTAAGGTATCATTCATCATAATCGGGCTACTATTACGTGTTTTATTCAATTTACAATTAAATTCGTAAATTTGGAAAGGCTAACCCCTTTGCTGATTTATAAAAAAAAATGATTTGTTGAAATGTATATATATTTTAATACAGTATTTATCCTGATGACCAGAGCTTTCGATTAAGGTATCATTCATCATAATCGGGCTACTATTACGTGTTTTATTTAATTTACAATTAAATTCGTAAATTTGGAAAGGCTAACCCCTTTGCTGATTTATAAAAAAAAATGATTTGTTGAAATGTATATATATTTTAGTACAGTATTTATCCTGATGACCAGAGCTTTCGATTAAGGTATCATTCATCATAATCGGGCTACTATTACGTGTTTTATTTAATTTACAATTAAATTCGTAAATTTGGAAAGGCTAACCCCTTTGCTGATTTATAAAAAAAAATGATTTGTTGAAATGTATATATATTTTAGTACAGTATTTATCCTGATGACCAGAGCTTTCGATTAAGGTATCATTCATCATAATCGGGCTACTATTACGTGTTTTATTCAATATAAAATGAATTTCGTAAATTTGGAAAGGCTAACCCCTTTGCTGATTTATAAAAAAAATAATTTGTTGAAACGTATATATATTTTAGTACAGTATTTATCCTGATGACCAGAGCTTTTGATTAAGGTATCATTCATCATAATCGGGCTACTATTACGTGTTTTATTCAATATAAAATGAATTTCGTAAATTTGGAAAGGCTAACCCCTTTGCTGATTTATAAAAAAAATGATTTGTTGAAATGTATATATATTTTAATACAGTATTTAGCCTGATGACCAGAGCTTTCGATTAAGGTATCATTCATCATAATCGGGCTACTATTACGTGTTTTATTCAATTTACAATTAAATTCGTAAATTTGGAAAGGCTAACCCCTTTGCTGATTTATAAAAAAAATAATTTGTTGAAACGTATATATATTTTAGTACAGTATTTATCCTGATGACCAGAGCTTTTGATTAAGGTATCATTCATCATAATCGGGCTACTATTACGTGTTTTATTCAATATAAAATGAATTTCGTAAATTTGGAAAGGCTAACCCCTTTGCTGATTTATAAAAAAAAATGATTTGTTGAACTGTATATATATTTTAATACAGTATTTATCCTGATGACCAGAGCTTTTGATTAAGGTATCATTCATCATAATCGGGCTACTATTACGTGTTTTATTCAATATAAAATGAATTTCGTAAATTTGGAAAGGCTAACCCCTTTGCTGATTTATAAAAAAAAATGATTTGTTGAAATGTATATATATTTCAATACGGTATTTATTCTAATGAACAGAGCTTTTGATTAAGGTATCATTCATCATAATCGGGCTACTATTACGTGTTTTATTCAATATAAAATGAATTTCGTAAATTTGGAAAGGCTAACCCCTTTGCTGATTTATTAAAAAAAATGATTTATTGAAATGTATATATATTTCAATACGGTATTTATTCTAATGAACAGAGCTTTTGATTAAGGTATCATTCATCATAATCGGGCTACTATTACGTGTTTTATTTAATTTACAATTAAATTCGTAAATTTGGAAAGGCCCTTTGCTGATTTATAAAAAAAAATGATTTGTTGAAATGTATATATATTTTAGTACAGTATTTATCCTGATGACCAGAGCTTTCGATTAAGGTATCATTCATCATAATCGGGCTACTATTACGTGTTTTATTCAATATAAAATGAATTTCGTAAATTTGGAAAGGCTAACCCCTTTGCTGATTTATAAAAAAAAATTATTTGTTGGAATGTATATATATTTCAATACGGTATTTATTCTAATGAACAGAGCTTTTGATTAAGGTATCATTCATCATAATCGGGCTACTATTACGTGTTTTATTCAATATAAAATGAATTTCGTAAATTTGGAAAGGCTAACCCCTTTGCTGATTTATAAAAAAAATGATTTGTTGAAATGTATATATATTTTAATACAGTATTTATCCTGATGACCAGAGCTTTCGATTAAGGTATCATTCATCATAATCGGGCTACTATTACGTGTTTTATTCAATTTACAATTAAATTCGTAAATTTGGAAAGGCTAACCCCTTTGCTGATTTATAAAAAAAATAATTTGTTGAAACGTATATATATTTTAGTACAGTATTTATCCTGATGACCAGAGCTTTTGATTAAGGTATCATTCATCATAATCGGGCTACTATTACGTGTTTTATTCAATATAAAATGAATTTCGTAAATTTGGAAAGACTAACCCCTTTGCTGATTTATAAAAAAAATGATTTGTTGAAATGTATATATATTTTAATACAGTATTTATCCTGATGACCAGAGCTTTCGATTAAGGTATCATTCATCATAATCGGGCTACTATTACGTGTTTTATTCAATTTACAATTAAATTCGTAAATTTGGAAAGGCTAACCCCTTTGCTGATTTATAAAAAAAATAATTTGTTGAAACGTATATATATTTTAGTACAGTATTTATCCTGATGACCAGAGCTTTTGATTAAGGTATCATTCATCATAATCGGGCTACTATTACGTGTTTTATTCAATATAAAATGAATTTCGTAAATTTGGAAAGGCTAACCCCTTTGCTGATTTATAAAAAAAAATGATTTGTTGGAATGTATATATATTTCAATACGGTATTTATTCTAATGAACAGAGCTTTTGATTAAGGTATCATTCATCATAATCGGGCTACTATTACGTGTTTTATTCAATATAAAATGAATTTCGTAAATTTGGAAAGGCTAACCCCTTTGCTGATTTATAAAAAAAATAATTTGTTGAAACGTATATATATTTTAGTACAGTATTTATCCTGATGACCAGAGCTTTTGATTAAGGTATCATTCATCATAATCGGGCTACTATTACGTGTTTTATTCAATATAAAATGAATTTCGTAAATTTGGAAAGGCTAACCCCTTTGCTGATTTATAAAAAAAAATGATTTGTTGGAATGTATATATATTTCAATACGGTATTTATTCTAATGAACAGAGCTTTTGATTAAGGTATCATTCATCATAATCGGGCTACTATTACGTGTTTTATTCAATATAAAATGAATTTCGTAAATTTGGAAAGGCTAACCCCTTTGCTGATTTATAAAAAAAATGATTTGTTGAAATGTATATATATTTTAATACAGTATTTATCCTGATGACCAGAGCTTTCGATTAAGGTATCATTCATCATAATCGGGCTACTATTACGTGTTTTATTCAATTTACAATTAAATTCGTAAATTTGGAAAGGCTAACCCCTTTGCTGATTTATTAAAAAAATAATTTGTTGAAACGTATATATATTTTAGTACAGTATTTATCCTGATGACCAGAGCTTTTGATTAAGGTATCATTCATCATAATCGGGCTACTATTACGTGTTTTATTCAATATAAAATGAATTTCGTAAATTTGGAAAGACTAACCCCTTTGCTGATTTATAAAAAAAATGATTTGTTGAAATGTATATATATTTTAATACAGTATTTATCCTGATGACCAGAGCTTTCGATTAAGGTATCATTCATCATAATCGGGCTACTATTACGTGTTTTATTCAATTTACAATTAAATTCGTAAATTTGGAAAAGCTAACCCCTTTGCCGATTATGATGAAAATAATTTATTGAAACGTATATATATTTTAGTACAGTATTTATCCTGATGACCAGAGCTTTTGATTAAGGTATCATTCATCATAATCGGGCTACTATTACGTGTTTTATTCAATATAAAATGAATTTCGTAAATTTGGAAAGGCTAACCCCTTTGCTGATTTATAAAAAAAAATGATTTGTTGGAATGTATATATATTTCAATACGGTATTTATTCTAATGAACAGAGCTTTTGATTAAGGTATCATTCATCATAATCGGGCTACTATTACGTGTTTTATTCAATATAAAATGAATTTCGTAAATTTGGAAAGGCTAACCCCTTTGCTGATTTATAAAAAAAAATGATTTATTGAAATGTATATATATTTCAATACGGTATTTATTCTAATGAACAGAGCTTTTGATTAAGGTATCATTCATCATAATCGGGCTACTATTACGTGTTTTATTTAATTTACAATTAAATTCGTAAATTTGGAAAGGCTAACCCCTTTGCTGATTTATAAAAAAAATGATTTGTTGAAATGTATATATATTTTAATACAGTATTTATCCTGATGACCAGAGCTTTCGATTAAGGTATCATTCATCATAATCGGGCTACTATTACGTGTTTTATTCAATTTACAATTAAATTCGTAAATTTGGAAAGGCTAACCCCTTTGCTGATTTATAAAAAAAATAATTTGTTGAAACGTATATATATTTTAGTACAGTATTTATCCTGATGACCAGAGCTTTTGATTAAGGTATCATTCATCATAATCGGGCTACTATTACGTGTTTTATTCAATATAAAATGAATTTCGTAAATTTGGAAAGGCTAACCCCTTTGCTGATTTATAAAAAAAAATGATTTGTTGGAATGTATATATATTTCAATACGGTATTTATTCTAATGAACAGAGCTTTTGATTAAGGTATCATTCATCATAATCGGGCTACTATTACGTGTTTTATTCAATATAAAATGAATTTCGTAAATTTGGAAAGGCTAACCCCTTTGCTGATTTATAAAAAAAATGATTTGTTGAAATGTATATATATTTTAATACAGTATTTATCCTGATGACCAGAGCTTTCGATTAAGGTATCATTCATCATAATCGGGCTACTATTACGTGTTTTATTCAATATAAAATGAATTTCGTAAATTTGGAAAGGCTAACCCCTTTGCTGATTTATAAAAAAAAATGATTTGTTGGAATGTATATATATTTCAATACGGTATTTATTCTAATGAACAGAGCTTTTGATTAAGGTATCATTCATCATAATCGGGCTACTATTACGTGTTTTATTCAATATAAAATGAATTTCGTAAATTTGGAAAGGCTAACCCCTTTGCTGATTTATAAAAAAAATAATTTGTTGAAACGTATATATATTTTAGTACAGTATTTATCCTGATGACCAGAGCTTTCGATTAAGGTGTCATTCATCATAATCGGGCTACTATTACGTGTTTTATTCAATTTACAATTAAATTCGTAAATTTGGAAAGGCTAACCCCTTTGCTGATTTATAAAAAAAATAATTTGTTGAAACGTATATATATTTTAGTACAGTATTTATCCTGATGACCAGAGCTTTTGATTAAGGTATCATTCATCATAATCGGGCTACTATTACGTGTTTTATTCAATATAAAATGAATTTCGTAAATTTGGAAAGACTAACCCCTTTGCTGATTTATAAAAAAAATGATTTGTTGAAATGTATATATATTTTAATACAGTATTTATCCTGATGACCAGAGCTTTCGATTAAGGTATCATTCATCATAATCGGGCTACTATTACGTGTTTTATTCAATTTACAATTAAATTCGTAAATTTGGAAAGGCTAACCCCTTTGCTGATTTATAAAAAAAATAATTTGTTGAAACGTATATATATTTTAGTACAATATTTATCCTGATGACCAGAGCTTTTGATTAAGGTATCATTCATCATAATCGGGCTACTATTACGTGTTTTATTTAATATAAAATGAATTTCGTAAATTTGGAAAGGCTAACCCCTTTGCTGATTTATAAAAAAAATGATTTGTTGAAATGTATATATATTTTAATACAGTATTTATCCTGATGACCAGAGCTTTCGATTAAGGTATCATTCATCATAATCGGGCTACTATTACGTGTTTTATTCAATTTACAATTAAATTCGTAAATTTGGAAAGGCTAACCCCTTTGCTGATTTATAAAAAAAATAATTTGTTGAAACGTATATATATTTTAGTACAGTATTTATCCTGATGACCAGAGCTTTTGATTAAGGTATCATTCATCATAATCGGGCTACTATTACGTGTTTTATTCAATATAAAATGAATTTCGTAAATTTGGAAAGACTAACCCCTTTGCTGATTTATAAAAAAAATGATTTGTTGAAATGTATATATATTTTAATACAGTATTTATCCTGATGACCAGAGCTTTCGATTAAGGTATCATTCATCATAATCGGGCTACTATTACGTGTTTTATTTAATTTACAATTAAATTCGTAAATTTGGAAAGGCTAACCCCTTTGCTGATTTATAAAAAAAAATGATTTGTTGAAATGTATATATATTTTAGTACAGTATTTATCCTGATGACCAGAGCTTTCGATTAAGGTATCATTCATCATAATCGGGCTACTATTACGTGTTTTATTCAATATAAAATGAATTTCGTAAATTTGGAAAGGCTAACCCCTTTGCTGATTTATAAAAAAAATAATTTGTTGAAACGTATATATATTTTAGTACAGTATTTATCCTGATGACCAGAGCTTTTGATTAAGGTATCATTCATCATAATCGGGCTACTATTACGTGTTTTATTCAATATAAAATGAATTTCGTAAATTTGGAAAGGCTAACCCCTTTGCTGATTTATAAAAAAAAATGATTTGTTGGAATGTATATTTATTTCAATACGGTATTTATTCTAATGAACAGAGCTTTTGATTAAGGCATCATTCATCATAATCGGGCTACTATTACGTGTTTTATTCAATATAAAATGAATTTCGTAAATTTGGAAAGGCTAACCCCTTTGCTGATTTATAAAAAAAATAATTTGTTGAAACGTATATATATTTTAGTACAGTATTTATCCTGATGACCAGAGCTTTCGATTAAGGTGTCATTCATCATAATCGGGCTACTATTACGTGTTTTATTCAATTTACAATTAAATTCGTAAATTTGGAAAGGCTAACCCCTTTGCTGATTTATAAAAAAAATAATTTGTTGAAACGTATATATATTTTAGTACAGTATTTATCCTGATGACCAGAGCTTTTGATTAAGGTATCATTCATCATAATCGGGCTACTATTACGTGTTTTATTCAATATAAAATGAATTTCGTAAATTTGGAAAGACTAACCCCTTTGCTGATTTATAAAAAAAATGATTTGTTGAAATGTATATATATTTTAATACAGTATTTATCCTGATGACCAGAGCTTTCGATTAAGGTATCATTCATCATAATCGGGCTACTATTACGTGTTTTATTCAATTTACAATTAAATTCGTAAATTTGGAAAGGCTAACCCCTTTGCTGATTTATAAAAAAAATAATTTGTTGAAACGTATATATATTTTAGTACAATATTTATCCTGATGACCAGAGCTTTTGATTAAGGTATCATTCATCATAATCGGGCTACTATTACGTGTTTTATTCAATATAAAATGAATTTCGTAAATTTGGAAAGACTAACCCCTTTGCTGATTTATAAAAAAAATGATTTGTTGAAATGTATATATATTTTAATACAGTATTTATCCTGATGACCAGAGCTTTCGATTAAGGTATCATTCATCATAATCGGGCTACTATTACGTGTTTTATTTAATTTACAATTAAATTCGTAAATTTGGAAAGGCTAACCCCTTTGCTGATTTATAAAAAAAAATGATTTGTTGAAATGTATATATATTTTAGTACAGTATTTATCCTGATGACCAGAGCTTTCGATTAAGGTATCATTCATCATAATCGGGCTACTATTACGTGTTTTATTCAATATAAAATGAATTTCGTAAATTTGGAAAGGCTAACCCCTTTGCTGATTTATAAAAAAAAATGATTTGTTGAAATGTATATATATTTCAATACGGTATTTATTCTAATGAACAGAGCTTTTGATTAAGGTATCATTCATCATAATCGGGCTACTATTACGTGTTTTATTTAATTTACAATTAAATTCGTAAATTTGGAAAGGCTAACCCCTTTGCTGATTTATAAAAAAAAATGATTTGTTGAAATGTATATATATTTTAGTACAGTATTTATCCTGATGACCAGAGCTTTCGATTAAGGTATCATTCATCATAATCGGGCTACTATTACGTGTTTTATTCAATATAAAATGAATTTCGTAAATTTGGAAAGGCTAACCCCTTTGCTGATTTATAAAAAAAAAATGATTTGTTGAAATGTATATATATTTCAATACGGTATTTATTCTAATGAACAGAGCTTTTGATTAAGGTATCATTCATCATAATCGGGCTACTATTACGTGTTTTATTCAATTTACAATTAAATTCGTAAATTTGGAAAGGCTAACCCCTTTGCTGATTTATAAAAAAAAATGATTTGTTGAAATGTATATATATTTTAATACAGTATTTATCCTGATGACCAGAGCTTTCGATTAAGGTATCATTCATCATAATCGGGCTACTATTACGTGTTTTATTTAATTTACAATTAAATTCGTAAATTTGGAAAGGCTAACCCCTTTGCTGATTTATAAAAAAAAATGATTTGTTGAAATGTATATATATTTTAGTACAGTATTTATCCTGATGACCAGAGCTTTCGATTAAGGTATCATTCATCATAATCGGGCTACTATTACGTGTTTTATTTAATTTACAATTAAATTCGTAAATTTGGAAAGGCTAACCCCTTTGCTGATTTATAAAAAAAAATGATTTGTTGAAATGTATATATATTTTAGTACAGTATTTATCCTGATGACCAGAGCTTTCGATTAAGGTATCATTCATCATAATCGGGCTACTATTACGTGTTTTATTCAATTTACAATTAAATTCGTAAATTTGGAAAGGCTAACCCCTTTGCTGATTTATAAAAAAAATAATTTGTTGAAACGTATATATATTTTAGTACAGTATTTATCCTGATGACCAGAGCTTTTGATTAAGGTATCATTCATCATAATCGGGCTACTATTACGTGTTTTATTCAATATAAAATGAATTTCGTAAATTTGGAAAGGCTAACCCCTTTGCTGATTTATAAAAAAAAATGATTTGTTGGAATGTATATATATTTCAATACGGTATTTATTCTAATGAACAGAGCTTTTGATTAAGGTATCATTCATCATAATCGGGCTACTATTACGTGTTTTATTCAATATAAAATGAATTTCGTAAATTTGGAAAGGCTAACCCCTTTGCTGATTTATAAAAAAAAATGATTTGTTGAAATGTATATATATTTTAATACAGTATTTATCCTGATGACCAGAGCTTTCGATTAAGGTATCATTCATCATAATCGGGCTACTATTACGTGTTTTATTCAATTTACAATTAAATTCGTAAATTTGGAAAGGCTAACCCTTTTGCTGATTTATAAAAAAAATAATTTGTTGAAACGTATATATATTTTAGTACAGTATTTATCCTGATGACCAGAGCTTTTTATTAAGGTATCATTCATCATAATCGGGCTACTATTACGTGTTTTATTCAATATAAAATGAATTTCGTAAATTTGGAAAGACTAACCCCTTTGCTGATTTATAAAAAAATGATTTGTTGAAATGTATATATATTTTAATACAGTATTTATCCTGATGACCAGAGCTTTCGATTAAGGTATCATTCATCATAATCGGGCTACTATTACGTGTTTTATTCAATTTACAATTAAATTCGTAAATTTGGAAAGGCTAACCCCTTTGCTGATTTATAAAAAAAATAATTTGTTGAAACGTATATATATTTTAGTACAGTATTTATCCTGATGACCAGAGCTTTTGATTAAGGTATCATTCATCATAATCGGGCTACTATTACGTGTTTTATTCAATATAAAATGAATTTCGTAAATTTGGAAAGGCTAACCCCTTTGCTGATTTGTAAAAAAAAATGATTTGTTGAAATGTATATATATTTCAATACGGTATTTATTCTAATGAACAGAGCTTTTGATTAAGGTATCATTCATCATAATCGGGCTACTATTACGTGTTTTATTTAATTTACAATTAAATTCGTAAATTTGGAAAGGCTAACCCCTTTGCTGATTTATAAAAAAAATAATTTGTTGAAACGTATATATATTTTAGTACAGTATTTATCCTGATGACCAGAGCTTTTGATTAAGGTATCATTCATCATAATCGGGCTACTATTACGTGTTTTATTCAATATAAAATGAATTTCGTAAATTTGGAAAGGCTAACCCCTTTGCTGATTTATAAAAAAAAATGATTTGTTGAACTGTATATATATTTTAATACAGTATTTATCCTGATGACCAGAGCTTTTGATTAAGGTATCATTCATCATAATCGGGCTACTATTACGTGTTTTATTCAATATAAAATGAATTTCGTAAATTTGGAAAGGCTAACCCCTTTGCTGATTTATAAAAAAAAATGATTTGTTGAAATGTATATATATTTTAGTACAGTATTTATCCTGATGACCAGAGCTTTCGATTAAGGTATCATTCATCATAATCGGGCTACTATTACGTGTTTTATTCAATATAAAATGAATTTCGTAAATTTGGAAAGGCTAACCCCTTTGCTGATTTATAAAAAAAAATGATTTGTTGAAATGTATATATATTTCAATACGGTATTTATTCTAATGAACAGAGCTTTTGATTAAGGTATCATTCATCATAATCGGGCTACTATTACGTGTTTTATTCAATATAAAATGAATTTCGTAAATTTGGAAAAGCTAACCCCTTTGCTGATTTATAAAAAAAAATGATTTATTGAAATGTATATATATTTCAATACGGTATTTATTCTAATGAACAGAGCTTTTGATTAAGGTATCATTCATCATAATCGGGCTACTATTACGTGTTTTATTTAATTTACAATTAAATTCGTAAATTTGGAAAGGCTAACCCCTTTGCTGATTTATAAAAAAAAATGATTTGTTGAAATGTATATATATTTTAGTACAGTATTTATCCTGATGACCAGAGCTTTCGATTAAGGTATCATTCATCATAATCGGGCTACTATTACGTGTTTTATTCAATATAAAATGAATTTCGTAAATTTGGAAAGGCTAACCCCTTTGCTGATTTATAAAAAAAAATGATTTGTTGGAATGTATATATATTTCAATACGGTATTTATTCTAATGAACAGAGCTTTTGATTAAGGTATCATTCATCATAATCGGGCTACTATTACGTGTTTTATTCAATATAAAATGAATTTCGTAAATTTGGAAAGACTAACCCCTTTGCTGATTTATAAAAAAAATGATTTGTTGAAATGTATATATATTTTAATACAGTATTTATCCTGATGACCAGAGCTTTCGATTAAGGTATCATTCATCATAATCGGGCTACTATTACGTGTTTTATTCAATTTACAATTAAATTCGTAAATTTGGAAAGGCTAACCCCTTTGCTGATTTATAAAAAAAATAATTTGTTGAAACGTATATATATTTTAGTACAGTATTTATCCTGATGACCAGAGCTTTTGATTAAGGTATCATTCATCATAATCGGGCTACTATTACGTGTTTTATTCAATATAAAATGAATTTCGTAAATTTGGAAAGACTAACCCCTTTGCTGATTTATAAAAAAAATGATTTGTTGAAATGTATATATATTTTAATACAGTATTTATCCTGATGACCAGAGCTTTCGATTAAGGTATCATTCATCATAATCGGGCTACTATTACGTGTTTTATTCAATTTACAATTAAATTCGTAAATTTGGAAAGGCTAACCCCTTTGCTGATTTATAAAAAAAATAATTTGTTGAAACGTATATTTATTTTAGTACAGTATTTATCCTGATGACCAGAGCTTTTGATTAAGGTATCATTCATCATAATCGGGCTACTATTACGTGTTTTATTCAATATAAAATGAATTTCGTAAATTTGGAAAGGCTAACCCCTTTGCTGATTTATAAAAAAAAATGATTTGTTGAAATGTATATATATTTCAATACGGTATTTATTCTAATGAACAGAGCTTTTGATTAAGGTATCATTCATCATAATCGGGCTACTATTACGTGTTTTATTTAATTTACAATTAAATTCGTAAATTTGGAAAGGCTAACCCCTTTGCTGATTTATAAAAAAAAATGATTTGTTGAAATGTATATATATTTTAGTACAGTATTTATCCTGATGACCAGAGCTTTCGATTAAGGTATCATTCATCATAATCGGGCTACTATTACGTGTTTTATTCAATATAAAATGAATTTCGTAAATTTGGAAAGGCTAACCCCTTTGCTGATTTATAAAAAAAAATGATTTGTTGAAATGTATATATATTTCAATACGGTATTTATTCTAATGAACAGAGCTTTTGATTAAGGTATCATTCATCATAATCGGGCTACTATTACGTGTTTTATTCAATATAAAATGAATTTCGTAAATTTGGAAAGGCTAACCCCTTTGCTGATTTATAAAAAAAAATGATTTATTGAAATGTATATATATTTCAATACGGTATTTATTCTAATGAACAGAGCTTTTGATTAAGGTATCATTCATCATAATCGGGCTACTATTACGTGTTTTATTTAATTTACAATTAAATTCGTAAATTTGGAAAGGCTAACCCCTTTGCTGATTTATAAAAAAAAATGATTTGTTGAAATGTATATATATTTTAGTACAGTATTTATCCTGATGACCAGAGCTTTCGATTAAGGTATCATTCATCATAATCGGGCTACTATTACGTGTTTTATTCAATATAAAATGAATTTCGTAAATTTGGAAAGGCTAACCCCTTTGCTGATTTATAAAAAAAAATGATTTGTTGAAATGTATATATATTTCAATACGGTATTTATTCTAATGAACAGAGCTTTTGATTAAGGTATCATTCATCATAATCGGGCTACTATTACGTGTTTTATTCAATATAAAATGAATTTCGTAAATTTGGAAAGGCTAACCCCTTTGCTGATTTATAAAAAAAATGATTTGTTGAAATGTATATATATTTTAATACAGTATTTATCCTGATGACCAGAGCTTTCGATTAAGGTATCATTCATCATAATCGGGCTACTATTACGTGTTTTATTCAATATAAAATGAATTTCGTAAATTTGGAAAGACTAACCCCTTTGCTGATTTATAAAAAAAATGATTTGTTGAAATGTATATATATTTTAATACAGTATTTATCCTGATGACCAGAGCTTTCGATTAAGGTATCATTCATCATAATCGGGCTACTATTACGTGTTTTATTCAATTTACAATTAAATTCGTAAATTTGGAAAGGCTAACCCCTTTGCTGATTTATAAAAAAAATAATTTGTTGAAACGTATATATATTTTAGTACAGTATTTATCCTGATGACCAGAGCTTTTGATTAAGGTATCATTCATCATAATCGGGCTACTATTACGTGTTTTATTCAATATAAAATGAATTTCGTAAATTTGGAAAGGCTAACCCCTTTGCTGATTTATAAAAAAAAATGATTTGTTGAAATGTATATATATTTTAGTACAGTATTTATCCTGATGACCAGAGCTTTCGATTAAGGTATCATTCATCATAATCGGGCTACTATTACGTGTTTTATTTAATTTACAATTAAATTCGTAAATTTGGAAAGGCTAACCCCTTTGCTGATTTATAAAAAAAAATGATTTGTTGAAATGTATATATATTTTAGTACAGTATTTATCCTGATGACCAGAGCTTTCGATTAAGGTATCATTCATCATAATCGGGCTACTATTACGTGTTTTATTCAATATAAAATGAATTTCGTAAATTTGGAAAGGCTAACCCCTTTGCTGATTTATAAAAAAAAATGATTTGTTGAAATGTATATATATTTCAATACGGTATTTATTCTAATGAACAGAGCTTTTGATTAAGGTATCATTCATCATAATCGGGCTACTATTACGTGTTTTATTCAATTTACAATTAAATTCGTAAATTTGGAAAGGCTAACCCCTTTGCTGATTTATAAAAAAAAATGATTTTTTGAAATGTATATATATTTTAATACAGTATTTATCCTGATGACCAGAGCTTTCGATTAAGGTATCATTCATCATAATCGGGCTACTATTACGTGTTTTATTCAATATAAAATGAATTTCGTAAATTTGGAAAGACTAACCCCTTTGCTGATTTATAAAAAAAATGATTTGTTGAAATGTATATATATTTTAATACAGTATTTATCCTGATGACCAGAGCTTTCGATTAAGGTATCATTCATCATAATCGGGCTACTATTACGTGTTTTATTCAATTTACAATTAAATTCGTAAATTTGGAAAGGCTAACCCCTTTGCTGATTTATAAAAAAAATAATTTGTTGAAACGTATATATATTTTAGTACAGTATTTATCCTGATGACCAGAGCTTTTGATTAAGGTATCATTCATCATAATCGGGCTACTATTACGTGTTTTATTCAATTTACAATTAAATTCGTAAATTTGGAAAGGCTAACCCCTTTGCTGATTTATAAAAAAAAATGATTTGTTGAAATGTATATATATTTTAATACAGTATTTATCCTGATGACCAGAGCTTTCGATTAAGGTATCATTCATCATAATCGGGCTACTATTACGTGTTTTATTCAATTTACAATTAAATTCGTAAATTTGGAAAGGCTAACCCCTTTGCTGATTTATAAAAAAAATAATTTGTTGAAACGTATATATATTTTAGTACAGTATTTATCCTGATGACCAGAGCTTTTGATTAAGGTATCATTCATCATAATCGGGCTACTATTACGTGTTTTATTCAATATAAAATGAATTTCGTAAATTTGGAAAGGCTAACCCCTTTGCTGATTTATAAAAAAAAATGATTTGTTGAAATGTATATATATTTCAATACGGTATTTATTCTAATGAACAGAGCTTTTGATTAAGGTATCATTCATCATAATCGGGCTACTATTACGTGTTTTATTCAATATAAAATGAATTTCGTAAATTTGGAAAGGCTAACCCCTTTGCTGATTTATAAAAAAAATGATTTGTTGAAATGTATATATATTTTAATACAGTATTTATCCTGATGACCAGAGCTTTCGATTAAGGTATCATTCATCATAATCGGGCTACTATTACGTGTTTTATTCAATTTACAATTAAATTCGTAAATTTGGAAAGGCTAACCCCTTTGCTGATTTATAAAAAAAATAATTTGTTGAAACGTATATATATTTTAGTACAGTATTTATCCTGATGACCAGAGCTTTTGATTAAGGTATCATTCATCATAATCGGGCTACTATTACGTGTTTTATTCAATATAAAATGAATTTCGTAAATTTGGAAAGGCTAACCCCTTTGCTGATTTATAAAAAAAAATGATTTGTTGAAATGTATATATATTTCAATACGGTATTTATTCTAATGAACAGAGCTTTTGATTAAGGTATCATTCATCATAATCGGGCTACTATTACGTGTTTTATTTAATTTACAATTAAATTCGTAAATTTGGAAAGGCTAACCCCTTTGCTGATTTATAAAAAAAAATGATTTGTTGAAATGTATATATATTTTAGTACAGTATTTATCCTGATGACCAGAGCTTTCGATTAAGGTATCATTCATCATAATCGGGCTACTATTACGTGTTTTATTCAATATAAAATGAATTTCGTAAATTTGGAAAGGCTAACCCCTTTGCTGATTTATAAAAAAAAATGATTTGTTGAAATGTATATATATCGTCGCTGTAGAATTATTTTTGTCTAAGTGCCATTTTTTGTCAAATTGAGTTATATATGCCAAACCACTAATTTGACAGTGAGGAATTCGAATTTGTTGGTTAAAATCGTCTATCTCCACTAGTTTTGGAGATAATGACTAATGATTTTGTCTATGTCCGCAATTTCCTGATCGTTTTAACTTGACTTCGTCTAAGTCCAGAAAAAAAAATAAAAATGTCTACGTCCATTAGAAATACGTGCATTCAATTTTTTTCAATTGTTGTTAGGCAGATTTGTCTATATCCATAATATTACACCATTATGTCTATCTCCTTTTTATTTGAATCGAAACAATATTTATCTTCCGGAATTAAGATAAATGATCATTATCATGTTAATCATACAATGTAGAAAAGGACGAATAGATAATCTATATATTTGTTCTATATTAAAAAAATGTAATACAAATATTATGCACATTCCATGTTACGCCGGGTGAGCACAAAAATTACAACATGTGCATACAAACGTACACGAAATCAGGTGCTTTCATATACACTTTGTGAATATTGTTGCTGTAAAAACAGCTTTTTCCATAGAATGGCACATATTTAATATTTTCAAATTAATTTTAAATTAATAAAAAATATTGATATGATTGTATTTTAAAATTTTTATATCACAAGAAATTTCCTTTTGACTCACACTATGTTATTATATATAAAAATCAGAAAACTGTAACAGTAACGGTTTTTGATCGTATATTTGGAAAAATTTAGTTTATTAGAAGTTTTGTTACTAGATAGTTGAGGTCAATTTATCGTAATTGGATTTTAAATTATACAGTATAGAATTATAATCACGGATCGGAGTAGAAAGTGTTGCGCGTGCAAAATACTGTGTAACTGACTATTTGCAAAATTAAAAATATTCCCAATATGAGTGATTTTTTAGAATCAAGGGAGAAAATACGAATAAATTTAGTAAATAAATTTAATGAACCAAGGTATTTATGTATTACATCTTAAAATACAAGTTTCGCAATATAAGCTTAATAACATTTACATTTTTTTTTTATTCAGTGAAATCCCCAGCAATGTGGAAATTGAAATCATTGATTGTCAACCACAATCTAATATTTCAATACAAGATGCAATAGTCGATTCACTACTTACTGAAGAATCTGCTCTGGCGATGAAACCAATAAAAACAGGAAAGAACCCTAATAACTGGAAGCAAAACGAAAGAAAAGCCAAAAGACAAAGTGGTCAAGAATATATTAATAGTAAAGGCCACAAACAAGAAAGCAGGCAATTAGTGAGATCGGTTGGATGTCGGAATAGTACCACATGTAATTTTAAATGTTCTCTTTTAATAAACGAAAGTGAGCGCCAAACAATAAACCAAAATTTCTGGCGTCTGGATGATGCCAAAAAAAATCATTTTTATGCTAAATTTATACGTGTATCAAAAACATGCAGAAAACGAACCAAGAATGAAAAAAGTCGACGATCGAACAGCTTTAAATATTTTTTTGAACTTTACAATGATATGATACAGGTGTGTCAGGAGTTTTTTACTAAAACACTCAACATTAATAAAGGCAGGGTCTACTACTTTTTCAAAAATAACCAAAATATTTCTGTTCCAAAGACTCCGTTTAAAGGAAAGTTTACCAAAAAAAAAGTATTAGAATCAGAAGTAGATGAAGTCATACAACACATCAAACAATTTCCCATTATTGATTCACATTATTGTAGAGCAACATCTACTAAAAGCTACCTGGACCCATCATTAAACATCAGCCGCATGTATCATCTTTTTAAAGAACAACATCCAGAATCAACGATTAAATTTTGGAAATATAAAGATATTTTTAAACAAAAATTTAATTTGGGATTTCATTTACCTAAAAAAGATTTATGTGATAAGTGTGAACTTTCAAAACTAGTACCGAATCCGAATGAAACTCAAATGATAGAGTTTGAAACTCACAAAAATAATAAAATTCAGTCAAAATTGGAGAGGGATGGAGACTTAATCGTATGCCAAAATAATCAAAAAATCAAAGTATTCAGTTTTGATTTGCAAAATGTCTTTCAATTACCCAAGGCCAATACTTCAAATTTTTTCTATAAAAGGAAGTTCTGCGCTTACAATTTGACAGGAAAATGTTTTGGTAACTTAGAAGTATATAACTCAATCTGGTAAATAACAAATAATATGATTAATGGATTTGTTTTTTTAAAAACTAATTTACAATATATTTATTTACAGGTATGAATCAATATGTGGACGTGAAGGCACTCACATTGCGAATGCATTGATAAAAATGCTTAATCGCTTTGTAACTTGTAACCCAGAAATGAAACGTATAATTATCTGGTCAGACAGTTGTGTACCTCAAAATAAGAACTGTATAATGACGTTTGCCCTACAAAACTTTTTAAAAAACTCACAAAGCTCACTGCAAGCCATAGAACAAAAATTTTCGGAAGCTGGACACGGTAACGTACATGATATAGATGCAGCACATAGTGTTATTGAACGTTACTTTAAGCATAAATATATATATTCACCAATTGGCCTTGTAAAGGAATTTAAAGAGCTGCCAGTAAATAAACAGAAATTCGTAGTTTTGCAAATGCAAAAATCCGATTACTACGATTACCATACTGCAGCATATCTTCTAAATTATAAGAAAATTCCATTTACCAAGGTCAAACATCTAATTTATGAAAAGGATTCTCCAAACATAAAGTATCGGAATAGCTTTGTTGGGGAATTTCAAACAATTAAAATATTACCAAACAAGAGAAATACCTGTACTTGGCCGTTAGTAGCCCCGCTTGTAATAACAACTAATAGCTTATCAACTGATAAAATCAAAGACATAAAATACATGCTGGATTATATGCCTTCAGTCGACCAACATTTCTATCGGAATGTAATCAGTGTAGCACAAAACTCTAGGACAGAAGCTCCTGAAACTACTTGTAAGGCCCAAGGTCGAAAGAAGAAATGATTGATCTACTATTTATATGAGTTTAAACGCAAATGAAATGCAGTTTTTTTTTTATTTTACTTTTTAATGAAGATTAATTTTAATAAATATATAGTTAATGAAAAAATTCGTTTTAATTAGTTTTGTACTTATTTTAGGGTTTATTTTTTATTTAAATTTATCACGATTAAAAAAAATAACTAAACACTTACAATGGCAAGAGATTAAAACAAATTTTGTATGACATAGACAAAACTTCGACAAAAAATCATCGAAAAACAGGACATAGACAAATCAATTTTTGTTTTAAATATAAATATTTAGAAAGTTTATTAAGTTAGAGTTGTAATTTTTTGCCAGCTGGTTTTCCCTAACTAATTCTACACGTAGACCAAAAATGGTGCATGTAGTAACATGCTAAGTATCTTTACTACTGTTTCAAACTTCATTTACGATTTCCCAACAACAAGGTCAAGTGGATATAGACATAAATAATTCTACAGCGACGATATTTCAATACGGTATTTATTCTAATGAACAGAGCTTTTGATTAAGGTATCATTCATCATAATCGGGCTACTATTACGTGTTTTATTCAATTTACAATTAAATTCGTAAATTTGGAAAGGCTAACCCCTTTGCTGATTTATAAAAAAAAATGATTTATTGAAATGTATATATATTTTAATACAGTATTTATCCTGATGACCAGAGCTTTCGATTAAGGTATCATTCATCATAATCGGGCTACTATTACGTGTTTTATTCAATTTACAATTAAATTCGTAAATTTGGAAAGGCTAACCCCTTTGCTGATTTATAATAAAAATAATTTGTTGAAACGTATATATATTTTAGTACAGTATTTATCCTGATGACCAGAGCTTTTGATTAAGGTATCATTCATCATAATCGGGCTACTATTACGTGTTTTATTCAATATAAAATGAATTTCGTAAATTTGGAAAGGCTAACCCCTTTGCTGATTTATAAAAAAAAATGATTTGTTGAAATGTATATATATTTTAGTACAGTATTTATCCTGATGACCAGAGCTTTCGATTAAGGTATCATTCATCATAATCGGGCTACTATTACGTGTTTTATTCAATATAAAATGAATTTCGTAAATTTGGAAAGGCTAACCCCTTTGCTGATTTATAAAAAAAATGATTTGTTGAAATGTATATATATTTTAATACAGTATTTATCCTGATGACCAGAGCTTTCGATTAAGGTATCATTCATCATAATCGGGCTACTATTACGTGTTTTATTCAATTTACAATTAAATTCGTAAATTTGGAAAGGCTAACCCCTTTGCTGATTTATAAAAAAAATAATTTGTTGAAACGTATATATATTTTAGTACAGTATTTATCCTGATGACCAGAGCTTTTGATTAAGGTATCATTCATCATAATCGGGCTACTATTACGTGTTTTATTCAATATAAAATGAATTTCGTAAATTTGGAAAGACTAACCCCTTTGCTGATTTATAAAAAAAATGATTTGTTGAAATGTATATATATTTTAATACAGTATTTATCCTGATGACCAGAGCTTTCGATTAAGGTATCATTCATCATAATCGGGCTACTATTACGTGTTTTATTCAATTTACAATTAAATTCGTAAATTTGGAAAGGCTAACCCCTTTGCTGATTTATAAAAAAAATAATTTGTTGAAACGTATATATATTTTAGTACAGTATTTATCCTGATGACCAGAGCTTTTGATTAAGGTATCATTCATCATAATCGGGCTACTATTACGTGTTTTATTCAATATAAAATGAATTTCGTAAATTTGGAAAGGCTAACCCCTTTGCTGATTTATAAAAAAAAATGATTTGTTGAAATGTATATATATTTCAATACGGTATTTATTCTAATGAACAGAGCTTTTGATTAAGGTATCATTCATCATAATCGGGCTACTATTACGTGTTTTATTCAATATAAAATGAATTTCGTAAATTTGGAAAGACTAACCCCTTTGCTGATTTATAAAAAAAATGATTTGTTGAAATGTATATATATTTTAATACAGTATTTATCCTGATGACCAGAGCTTTCGATTAAGGTATCATTCATCATAATCGGGCTACTATTACGTGTTTTATTCAATTTACAATTAAATTCGTAAATTTGGAAAGGCTAACCCCTTTGCTGATTTATAAAAAAAAATGATTTGTTGAAATGTATATATATTTTAATACAGTATTTATCCTGATGACCAGAGCTTTCGATTAAGGTATCATTCATCATAATCGGGCTACTATTACGTGTTTTATTCAATATAAAATGAATTTCGTAAATTTGGAAAGGATAACCCCTTTGCTGATTTATAAAAAAAATGATTTGTTGAAATGTATATATATTTTAATACAGTATTTATCCTGATGACCAGAGCTTTCGATTAAGGTATCATTCATCATAATCGGGCTACTATTACGTGTTTTATTCAATTTACAATTAAATTCGTAAATTTGGAAAGGCTAACCCCTTTGCTGATTTATAAAAAAAATAATTTGTTGAAACGTATATGTATTTTAGTACAGTATTTATCCTGATGACCAGAGCTTTTGATTAAGGTATCATTCATCATAATCGGGCTACTATTACGTGTTTTATTCAATATAAAATGAATTTCGTAAATTTGGAAAGACTAACCCCTTTGCTGATTTATAAAAAAAATGATTTGTTGAAATGTATATATATTTTAATACAGTATTTATCCTGATGACCAGAGCTTTCGATTAAGGTATCATTCATCATAATCGGGCTACTATTACGTGTTTTATTCAATTTACAATTAAATTCGTAAATTTGGAAAGGCTAACCCCTTTGCTGATTTATAAAAAAAATAATTTGTTGAAACGTATATATATTTTAGTACAGTATTTATCCTGATGACCAGAGCTTTTGATTAAGGTATCATTCATCATAATCGGGCTACTATTACGTGTTTTATTCAATATAAAATGAATTTCGTAAATTTGGAAAGGCTAACCCCTTTGCTGATTTATAAAAAAAATGATTTGTTGAAATGTATATATATTTCAATACGGTATTTATTCTAATGAACAGAGCTTTTGATTAAGGTATCATTCATCATAATCGGGCTACTATTACGTGTTTTATTTAATTTACAATTAAATTTGTAAATTTGGAAAGGCTAACCCCTTTGCTGATTTATAAAAAAAAATGATTTGTTGAAATGTATATATATTTTAGTACAGTATTTATCCTAATGACCAGAGCTTTCGATTAAGGTATCATTCATCATAATCGGGCTACTATTACGTGTTTTATTCAATATAAAATGAATTTCGTAAATTTGGAAAGGCTAACCCCTTTGCTGATTTATAAAAAAAAATGATTTGTTGAAATGTATATATATTTCAATACGGTATTTATTCTAATGAACAGAGCTTTTGATTAAGGTATCATTCATCATAATCGGGCTACTATTACGTGTTTTATTCAATTTACAATTAAATTCGTAAATTTGGAAAGGCTAACCCCTTTGCTGATTTATAAAAAAAAATGATTTGTTGAAATGTATATATATTTTAATACAGTATTTATCCTGATGACCAGAGCTTTCGATTAAGGTATCATTCATCATAATCGGGCTACTATTACGTGTTTTATTCAATTTACAATTAAATTCGTAAATTTGGAAAGGCTAACCCCTTTGCTGATTTATAATAAAAATAATTTGTTGAAACGTATATATATTTTAGTACAGTATTTATCCTGATGACCAGAGCTTTTGATTAAGGTATCATTCATCATAATCGGGCTACTATTACGTGTTTTATTCAATATAAAATGAATTTCGTAAATTTGGAAAGGCTAACCCCTTTGCTGATTTATAAAAAAAAAATGATTTATTGAAATGTATATATATTTCAATACGGTATTTATTCTAATGAACAGAGCTTTTGATTAAGGTATCATTCATCATAATCGGGCTACTATTACGTGTTTTATTTAATTTACAATTAAATTCGTAAATTTGGAAAGGCTAACCCCTTTGCTGATTTATAAAAAAAATGATTTGTTGAAATGTATATATATTTTAGTACAGTATTTATCCTGATGACCAGAGCTTTCGATTAAGGTATCATTCATCATAATCGGGCTACTATTACGTGTTTTATTCAATATAAAATGAATTTCGTAAATTTGGAAAGGCTAACCCCTTTGCTGATTTATAAAAAAAAATGATTTGTTGGAATGTATATATATTTCAATACGGTATTTATTCTAATGAACAGAGCTTTTGATTAAGGTATCATTCATCATAATCGGGCTACTATTACGTGTTTTATTCAATATAAAATGAATTTCGTAAATTTGGAAAGACTAACCCCTTTGCTGATTTATAAAAAAAATGATTTGTTGAAATGTATATATATTTTAATACAGTATTTATCCTGATGACCAGAGCTTTCGATTAAGGTATCATTCATCATAATCGGGCTACTATTACGTGTTTTATTCAATTTACAATTAAATTCGTAAATTTGGAAAGGCTAACCCCTTTGCTGATTTATAAAAAAAATAATTTGTTGAAACGTATATATATTTTAGTACAGTATTTATCCTGATGACCAGAGCTTTTGATTAAGGTATCATTCATCATAATCGGGCTACTATTACGTGTTTTATTCAATATAAAATGAATTTCGTAAATTTGGAAAGACTAACCCCTTTGCTGATTTATAAAAAAAATGATTTGTTGAAATGTATATATATTTTAATACAGTATTTATCCTGATGACCAGAGCTTTCGATTAAGGTATCATTCATCATAATCGGGCTACTATTACGTGTTTTATTCAATTTACAATTAAATTCGTAAATTTGGAAAGGCTAACCCCTTTGCTGATTTATAAAAAAAATAATTTGTTGAAACGTATATTTATTTTAGTACAGTATTTATCCTGATGACCAGAGCTTTTGATTAAGGTATCATTCATCATAATCGGGCTACTATTACGTGTTTTATTCAATATAAAATGAATTTCGTAAATTTGGAAAGGCTAACCCCTTTGCTGATTTATAAAAAAAAATGATTTGTTGGAATGTATATATATTTCAATACGGTATTTATTCTAATGAACAGAGCTTTTGATTAAGGTATCATTCATCATAATCGGGCTACTATTACGTGTTTTATTCAATATAAAATGAATTTCGTAAATTTGGAAAGACTAACCCCTTTGCTGATTTATAAAAAAAAATGATTTGTTGAAATGTATATATATTTTAATACAGTATTTATCCTGATGACCAGAGCTTTCGATTAAGGTATCATTCATCATAATCGGGCTACTATTACGTGTTTTATTCAATTTACAATTAAATTCGTAAATTTGGAAAGGCTAACCCCTTTGCTGATTTATAAAAAAAATAATTTGTTGAAATGTATATATATTTTAGTACAGTATTTATCCTGATGACCAGAGCTTTTGATTAAGGTATCATTCATCATAATCGGGCTACTATTACGTGTTTTATTCAATATAAAATGAATTTCGTAAATTTGGAAAGGCTAACCCCTTTGCTGATTTATAAAAAAAAATGATTTGTTGGAATGTATATATATTTCAATACGGTATTTATTCTAATGAACAGAGCTTTTGATTAAGGTATCATTCATCATAATCGGGCTACTATTACGTGTTTTATTCAATATAAAATGAATTTCGTAAATTTGGAAAGACTAACCCCTTTGCTGATTTATAAAAAAAATGATTTGTTGAAATGTATATATATTTTAGTACAGTATTTATCCTGATGACCAGAGCTTTTGATTAAGGTATCATTCATCATAATCGGGCTACTATTACGTGTTTTATTCAATATAAAATGAATTTCGTAAATTTGGAAAGGCTAACCCCTTTGCTGATTTATAAAAAAAAATGATTTGTTGGAATGTATATATATTTCAATACGGTATTTATTCTAATGAACAGAGCTTTTGATTAAGGTATCATTCATCATAATCGGGCTACTATTACGTGTTTTATTCAATATAAAATGAATTTCGTAAATTTGGAAAGACTAACCCCTTTGCTGATTTATAAAAAAATGATTTGTTGAAATGTATATATATTTTAATACAATATTTATCCTGATGACCAGAGCTTTCGATTAAGGTATCATTCATCATAATCGGGCTACTATTACGTGTTTTATTCAATTTACAATTAAATTCGTAAATTTGGAAAGACTAACCCCTTTGCTGATTTATAAAAAAAATGATTTGTTGAAATGTATATATATATTTTAATACAGTATTTATCCTGATGACCAGAGCTTTCGATTAAGGTATCATTCATCATAATCGGGCTACTATTACGTGTTTTATTCAATTTACAATTAAATTCGTAAATTTGGAAAGGCTAACTAACCCCTTTGCTGATTTATAAAAAAAATAATTTGTTGAAACGTATATATATTTTAGTACAGTATTTATCCTGATGACCAGAGCTTTTGATTAAGGTATCATTCATCATAATCGGGCTACTATTACGTGTTTTATTCAATATAAAATGAATTTCGTAAATTTGGAAAGGCTAACCCCTTTGCTGATTTATAAAAAAAAATGATTTGTTGAAATGTATATATATTTTAATACAGTATTTATCCTGATGACCAGAGCTTTCGATTAAGGTATCATTCATCATAATCGGGCTACTATTACGTGTTTTATTCAATATAAAATGAATTTCGTAAATTTGGAAAGGCTAACCCCTTTGCTGATTTATAAAAAAAAATGATTTGTTGAAATGTATATATATTTCAATACGGTATTTATTCTAATGAACAGAGCTTTTGATTAAGGTATCATTCATCATAATCGGGCTACTATTACGTGTTTTATTCAATATAAAATGAATTTCGTAAATTTGGAAAGGCTAACCCCTTTGCTGATTTATAAAAAAAAATGATTTGTTGAAATGTATATATATTTCAATACGGTATTTATTCTAATGAACAGAGCTTTCGATTAAGGTATCATTCATCATAATCGGGCTACTATTACGTGTTTTATTCAATATAAAATGAATTTCGTAAATTTGGAAAGGCTAACCCCTTTGCTGATTTATAAAAAAAAAATGATTTGTTGAAATGTATATATATTTCAATACGGTATTTATTCTAATGAACAGAGCTTTTGATTAAGGTATCATTCATCATAATCGGGCTACTATTACGTGTTTTATTCAATATAAAATGAATTTCGTAAATTTGGAAAGGCTAACCCCTTTGCTGATTTATAAAAAAAAATGATTTGTTGAAATGTATATATATTTCAATACGGTATTTATTCTAATGAACAGAGCTTTCGATTAAGGTATCATTCATCATAATCGGGCTACTATTACGTGTTTTATTCAATATAAAATGAATTTCGTAAATTTGGAAAGGCTAACCCCTTTGCTGATTTATAAACAAAAATGATTTGTTGAAATGTATATATATTTCAATAAGGTATTTATTCTAATGAACAGAGCTTTTGATTAAGGTATCATTCATCATAATCGGGCTACTATTACGTGTTTTATTCAATATAAAATGAATTTCGTAAATTTGGAAAGGCTAACCCCTTTGCTGATTTATAAAAAAAAATGATTTAATGAAATGTATATATATTTCAATACGGTATTTATTCTAATGAACAGAGCTTTCGATTAAGGTATCATTCATCATAATCGGGCTACTATTACGTGTTTTATTCAATATAAAATGAATTTCGTAAATTTGGAAAGGCTAACCCCTTTGCTGATTTATAAAAAAAAATGATTTGTTGAAATGTATATATATTTCAATACGGTATTTATTCTAATGAACAGAGCTTTTGATTAAGGTATCATTCATCATAATCGGGCTACTATTACGTGTTTTATTCAATATAAAATGAATTTCGTAAATTTGGAAAGGCTAACCCCTTTGCTGATTTATAAAAAAAAATGATTTGTTGAAATGTATATATATTTCAATACGGTATTTATTCTAATGAACAGAGCTTTTGATTAAGGTATCATTCATCATAATCGGGCTACTATTACGTGTTTTATTCAATATAAAATGAATTTCGTAAATTTGGAAAGGCTAACCCCTTTGCTGATTTATAAAAAAAAATGATTTGTTGAAATGTATATATATTTCAATACGGTATTTATTCTAATGAACAGAGCTTTCGATTAAGGTATCATTCATCATAATCGGGCTACTATTACGTGTTTTATTCAATATAAAATGAATTTCGTAAATTTGGAAAGGCTAACCCCTTTGCTGATTTATAAAAAAAATGATTTGTTGAAATGTATATATATTTTAATACAGTATTTATCCTGATGACCAGAGCTTTCGATTAAGGTATCATTCATCATAATCGGGCTACTATTACGTGTTTTATTCAATATAAAATGAATTTCGTAAATTTGGAAAGGCTAACCCCTTTGCTGATTTATAAAAAAAAATGATTTGTTGAAATGTATATATATTTCAATACGGTATTTATTCTAATGAACAGAGCTTTTGATTAAGGTATCATTCATCATAATCGGGCTACTATTACGTGTTTTATTCAATATAAAATGAATTTCGTAAATTTGGAAAGGCTAACCCCTTTGCTGATTTATAAAAAAAAATGATTTGTTGAAATGTATATATATTTCAATACGGTATTTATTCTAATGAACAGAGCTTTCGATTAAGGTATCATTCATCATAATCGGGCTACTATTACGTGTTTTATTCAATATAAAATGAATTTCGTAAATTTGGAAAGGCTAACCCCTTTGCTGATTTATAAAAAAAAATGATTTGTTGAAATGTATATATATTTCAATACGGTATTTATTCTAATGAACAGAGCTTTTGATTAAGGTATCATTCATCATAATCGGGCTACTATTACGTGTTTTATTCAATATAAAATGAATTTCGTAAATTTGGAAAGGCTAACCCCTTTGCTGATTTATAAAAAAAAATGATTTGTTGAAATGTATATATATTTCAATACGGTATTTATTCTAATGAACAGAGCTTTCGATTAAGGTATCATTCATCATAATCGGGCTACTATTACGTGTTTTATTCAATATAAAATGAATTTCGTAAATTTGGAAAGGCTAACCCCTTTGCTGATTTATAAAAAAAAATGATTTGTTGAAATGTATATATATTTCAATACGGTATTTATTCTAATGAACAGAGCTTTTGATTAAGGTATCATTCATCATAATCGGGCTACTATTACGTGTTTTATTCAATATAAAATGAATTTCGTAAATTTGGAAAGGCTAACCCCTTTGCTGATTTATAAAAAAAATGATTTGTTGAAATGTATATATATTTTAATACAGTATTTATCCTGATGACCAGAGCTTTCGATTAAGGTATCATTCATCATAATCGGGCTACTATTACGTGTTTTATTCAATATAAAATGAATTTCGTAAATTTGGAAAGGCTAACCCCTTTGCTGATTTATAAAAAAAAATGATTTGTTGAAATGTATATATATTTCAATACGGTATTTATTCTAATGAACAGAGCTTTTGATTAAGGTATCATTCATCATAATCGGGCTACTATTACGTGTTTTATTCAATATAAAATGAATTTCGTAAATTTGGAAAGGCTAACCCCTTTGCTGATTTATAAAAAAAATGATTTGTTGAAATGTATATATATTTTAATACAGTATTTATCCTGATGACCAGAGCTTTCGATTAAGGTATCATTCATCATAATCGGGCTACTATTACGTGTTTTATTCAATATAAAATGAATTTCGTAAATTTGGAAAGGCTAACCCCTTTGCTGATTTATAAAAAAAAATGATTTGTTGAAATGTATATATATTTCAATACGGTATTTATTCTAATGAACAGAGCTTTTGATTAAGGTATCATTCATCATAATCGGGCTACTATTACGTGTTTTATTCAATATAAAATGAATTTCGTAAATTTGGAAAGGCTAACCCCTTTGCTGATTTATAAAAAAAAATGATTTGTTGAAATGTATATATATTTCAATACGGTATTTATTCTAATGAACAGAGCTTTCGATTAAGGTATCATTCATCATAATCGGGCTACTATTACGTGTTTTATTCAATATAAAATGAATTTCGTAAATTTGGAAAGGCTAACCCCTTTGCTGATTTATAAAAAAAATGATTTGTTGAAATGTATATATATTTTAAAACAGTATTTATCCTGATGACCAGAGCTTTCGATTAAGGTATCATTCATCATAATCGGGCTACTATTACGTGTTTTATTCAATATAAAATGAATTTCGTAAATTTGGAAAGGCTAACCCCTTTGCTGATTTATAAAAAAAAATGATTTGTTGAAATGTATATATATTTCAATACGGTATTTATTCTAATGAACAGAGCTTTTGATTAAGGTATCATTCATCATAATCGGGCTACTATTACGTGTTTTATTCAATATAAAATGAATTTCGTAAATTTGGAAAGGCTAACCCCTTTGCTGATTTATAAAAAAAAATGATTTGTTGAAATGTATATATATTTTAGTACAGTATTTATCCTGATGACCAGAGCTTTCGATTAAGGTATCATTCATCATAATCGGGCTACTATTACGTGTTTTATTCAATATAAAATGAATTTCGTAAATTTGGAAAGGCTAACCCCTTTGCTGATTTATAAAAAAAAATGATTTAATGAAATGTATATATATTTCAATACGGTATTTATTCTAATGAACAGAGCTTTCGATTAAGGTATCATTCATCATAATCGGGCTACTATTACGTGTTTTATTCAATATAAAATGAATTTCGTAAATTTGGAAAGGCTAACCCCTTTGCTGATTTATAAAAAAAAATGATTTGTTGAAATGTATATATATTTCAATACGGTATTTATTCTAATGAACAGAGCTTTTGATTAAGGTATCATTCATCATAATCGGGCTACTATTACGTGTTTTATTCAATATAAAATGAATTTCGTAAATTTGGAAAGGCTAACCCCTTTGCTGATTTATAAAAAAAAATGATTTGTTGAAATGTATATATATTTCAATACGGTATTTATTCTAATGAACAGAGCTTTTGATTAAGGTATCATTCATCATAATCGGGCTACTATTACGTGTTTTATTCAATATAAAATGAATTTCGTAAATTTGGAAAGGCTAACCCCTTTGCTGATTTATAAAAAAAAATGATTTGTTGAAATGTATATATATTTCAATACGGTATTTATTCTAATGAACAGAGCTTTCGATTAAGGTATCATTCATCATAATCGGGCTACTATTACGTGTTTTATTCAATATAAAATGAATTTCGTAAATTTGGAAAGGCTAACCCCTTTGCTGATTTATAAAAAAAATGATTTGTTGAAATGTATATATATTTTAATACAGTATTTATCCTGATGACCAGAGCTTTCGATTAAGGTATCATTCATCATAATCGGGCTACTATTACGTGTTTTATTCAATATAAAATGAATTTCGTAAATTTGGAAAGGCTAACCCCTTTGCTGATTTATAAAAAAAAATGATTTGTTGAAATGTATATATATTTCAATACGGTATTTATTCTAATGAACAGAGCTTTTGATTAAGGTATCATTCATCATAATCGGGCTACTATTACGTGTTTTATTCAATATAAAATGAATTTCGTAAATTTGGAAAGGCTAACCCCTTTGCTGATTTATAAAAAAAAATGATTTGTTGAAATGTATATATATTTCAATACGGTATTTATTCTAATGAACAGAGCTTTCGATTAAGGTATCATTCATCATAATCGGGCTACTATTACGTGTTTTATTCAATATAAAATGAATTTCGTAAATTTGGAAAGGCTAACCCCTTTGCTGATTTATAAAAAAAAATGATTTGTTGAAATGTATATATATTTCAATACGGTATTTATTCTAATGAACAGAGCTTTTGATTAAGGTATCATTCATCATAATCGGGCTACTATTACGTGTTTTATTCAATATAAAATGAATTTCGTAAATTTGGAAAGGCTAACCCCTTTGCTGATTTATAAAAAAAAATGATTTGTTGAAATGTATATATATTTCAATACGGTATTTATTCTAATGAACAGAGCTTTCGATTAAGGTATCATTCATCATAATCGGGCTACTATTACGTGTTTTATTCAATATAAAATGAATTTCGTAAATTTGGAAAGGCTAACCCCTTTGCTGATTTATAAAAAAAAATGATTTGTTGAAATGTATATATATTTCAATACGGTATTTATTCTAATGAACAGAGCTTTTGATTAAGGTATCATTCATCATAATCGGGCTACTATTACGTGTTTTATTCAATATAAAATGAATTTCGTAAATTTGGAAAGGCTAACCCCTTTGCTGATTTATAAAAAAAATGATTTGTTGAAATGTATATATATTTTAATACAGTATTTATCCTGATGACCAGAGCTTTCGATTAAGGTATCATTCATCATAATCGGGCTACTATTACGTGTTTTATTCAATATAAAATGAATTTCGTAAATTTGGAAAGGCTAACCCCTTTGCTGATTTATAAAAAAAAATGATTTGTTGAAATGTATATATATTTCAATACGGTATTTATTCTAATGAACAGAGCTTTTGATTAAGGTATCATTCATCATAATCGGGCTACTATTACGTGTTTTATTCAATATAAAATGAATTTCGTAAATTTGGAAAGGCTAACCCCTTTGCTGATTTATAAAAAAAATGATTTGTTGAAATGTATATATATTTTAATACAGTATTTATCCTGATGACCAGAGCTTTCGATTAAGGTATCATTCATCATAATCGGGCTACTATTACGTG
Source organism: Tipula confusa (assembly GCA_963556175.1). NCBI lineage: Eukaryota > Metazoa > Arthropoda > Insecta > Diptera > Tipulidae > Tipula > Tipula confusa. Next base: position 208,251,781 of record OY744475.1, read on the forward strand.
TTTTATTCAATATAAAATGAATTTCGTAAATTTGGAAAGGCTAACCCCTTTGCTGATTTATAAAAAAAAATGATTTGTTGAAATGTATATATATTTCAATACGGTATTTATTCTAATGAACAGAGCTTTTGATTAAGGTATCATTCATCATAATCGGGCTACTATTACGTGTTTTATTCAATATAAAATGAATTTCGTAAATTTGGAAAGGCTAACCCCTTTGCTGATTTATAAAAAAAAATGATTTGTTGAAATGTATATATATTTCAATACGGTATTTATTCTAATGAACAGAGCTTTCGATTAAGGTATCATTCATCATAATCGGGCTACTATTACGTGTTTTATTCAATATAAAATGAATTTCGTAAATTTGGAAAGGCTAACCCCTTTGCTGATTTATAAAAAAAAATGATTTGTTGAAATGTATATATATTTCAATACGGTATTTATTCTAATGAACAGAGCTTTCGATTAAGGTATCATTCATCATAATCGGGCTACTATTACGTGTTTTATTCAATATAAAATGAATTTCGTAAATTTGGAAAGGCTAACCCCTTTGCTGATTTATAAAAAAAATGATTTGTTGAAATGTATATATATTTTAGTACAGTATTTATCCTGATGACCAGAGCTTTCGATTAAGGTATCATTCATCATAATCGGGCTACTATTACGTGTTTTATTCAATATAAAATGAATTTCGTAAATTTGGAAAGGCTAACCCCTTTGCTGATTTATAAAAAAAAATGATTTAATGAAATGTATATATATTTCAATACGGTATTTATTCTAATGAACAGAGCTTTCGATTAAGGTATCATTCATCATAATCGGGCTACTATTACGTGTTTTATTCAATATAAAATGAATTTCGTAAATTTGGAAAGGCTAACCCCTTTGCTGATTTATAAAAAAAAATGATTTGTTGAAATGTATATATATTTCAATACGGTATTTATTCTAATGAACAGAGCTTTTGATTAAGGTATCATTCATCATAATCGGGCTACTATTACGTGTTTTATTCAATATAAAATGAATTTCGTAAATTTGGAAAGGCTAACCCCTTTGCTGATTTATAAAAAAAAATGATTTGTTGAAATGTATATATATTTCAATACGGTATTTATTCTAATGAACAGAGCTTTTGATTAAGGTATCATTCATCATAATCGGGCTACTATTACGTGTTTTATTCAATATAAAATGAATTTCGTAAATTTGGAAAGGCTAACCCCTTTGCTGATTTATAAAAAAAAATGATTTGTTGAAATGTATATATATTTCAATACGGTATTTATTCTAATGAACAGAGCTTTCGATTAAGGTATCATTCATCATAATCGGGCTACTATTACGTGTTTTATTCAATATAAAATGAATTTCGTAAATTTGGAAAGGCTAACCCCTTTGCTGATTTATAAAAAAAATGATTTGTTGAAATGTATATATATTTTAATACAGTATTTATCCTGATGACCAGAGCTTTCGATTAAGGTATCATTCATCATAATCGGGCTACTATTACGTGTTTTATTCAATATAAAATGAATTTCGTAAATTTGGAAAGGCTAACCCCTTTGCTGATTTATAAAAAAAAATGATTTGTTGAAATGTATATATATTTCAATACGGTATTTATTCTAATGAACAGAGCTTTTGATTAAGGTATCATTCATCATAATCGGGCTACTATTACGTGTTTTATTCAATATAAAATGAATTTCGTAAATTTGGAAAGGCTAACCCCTTTGCTGATTTATAAAAAAAAATGATTTGTTGAAATGTATATATATTTCAATACGGTATTTATTCTAATGAACAGAGCTTTCGATTAAGGTATCATTCATCATAATCGGGCTACTATTACGTGTTTTATTCAATATAAAATGAATTTCGTAAATTTGGAAAGGCTAACCCCTTTGCTGATTTATAAAAAAAAATGATTTGTTGAAATGTATATATATTTCAATACGGTATTTATTCTAATGAACAGAGCTTTTGATTAAGGTATCATTCATCATAATCGGGCTACTATTACGTGTTTTATTCAATATAAAATGAATTTCGTAAATTTGGAAAGGCTAACCCCTTTGCTGATTTATAAAAAAAAATGATTTGTTGAAATGTATATATATTTCAATACGGTATTTATTCTAATGAACAGAGCTTTCGATTAAGGTATCATTCATCATAATCGGGCTACTATTACGTGTTTTATTCAATATAAAATGAATTTCGTAAATTTGGAAAGGCTAACCCCTTTGCTGATTTATAAAAAAAAATGATTTGTTGAAATGTATATATATTTCAATACGGTATTTATTCTAATGAACAGAGCTTTTGATTAAGGTATCATTCATCATAATCGGGCTACTATTACGTGTTTTATTCAATATAAAATGAATTTCGTAAATTTGGAAAGGCTAACCCCTTTGCTGATTTATAAAAAAAATGATTTGTTGAAATGTATATATATTTTAATACAGTATTTATCCTGATGACCAGAGCTTTCGATTAAGGTATCATTCATCATAATCGGGCTACTATTACGTGTTTTATTCAATATAAAATGAATTTCGTAAATTTGGAAAGGCTAACCCCTTTGCTGATTTATAAAAAAAAATGATTTGTTGAAATGTATATATATTTCAATACGGTATTTATTCTAATGAACAGAGCTTTTGATTAAGGTATCATTCATCATAATCGGGCTACTATTACGTGTTTTATTCAATATAAAATGAATTTCGTAAATTTGGAAAGGCTAACCCCTTTGCTGATTTATAAAAAAAATGATTTGTTGAAATGTATATATATTTTAATACAGTATTTATCCTGATGACCAGAGCTTTCGATTAAGGTATCATTCATCATAATCGGGCTACTATTACGTGTTTTATTCAATATAAAATGAATTTCGTAAATTTGGAAAGGCTAACCCCTTTGCTGATTTATAAAAAAAAATGATTTGTTGAAATGTATATATATTTCAATACGGTATTTATTCTAATGAACAGAGCTTTTGATTAAGGTATCATTCATCATAATCGGGCTACTATTACGTGTTTTATTCAATATAAAATGAATTTCGTAAATTTGGAAAGGCTAACCCCTTTGCTGATTTATAAAAAAAAATGATTTGTTGAAATGTATATATATTTCAATACGGTATTTATTCTAATGAACAGAGCTTTCGATTAAGGTATCATTCATCATAATCGGGCTACTATTACGTGTTTTATTCAATATAAAATGAATTTCGTAAATTTGGAAAGGCTAACCCCTTTGCTGATTTATAAAAAAAATGATTTGTTGAAATGTATATATATTTTAATACAGTATTTATCCTGATGACCAGAGCTTTCGATTAAGGTATCATTCATCATAATCGGGCTACTATTACGTGTTTTATTCAATATAAAATGAATTTCGTAAATTTGGAAAGGCTAACCCCTTTGCTGAATTATAAAAAAAAATGATTTGTTGAAATGTATATATATTTCAATACGGTATTTATTCTAATGAACAGAGCTTTTGATTAAGGTATCATTCATCATAATCGGGCTACTATTACGTGTTTTATTCAATATAAAATGAATTTCGTAAATTTGGAAAGGCTAACCCCTTTGCTGATTTATAAAAAAAAATGATTTGTTGAAATGTATATATATTTCAATACGGTATTTATTCTAATGAACAGAGCTTTCGATTAAGGTATCATTCATCATAATCGGGCTACTATTACGTGTTTTATTCAATATAAAATGAATTTCGTAAATTTGGAAAGGCTAACCCCTTTGCTGATTTATAAAAAAAAATGATTTGTTGAAATGTATATATATATTTCAATACGGTATTTATTCTAATGAACAGAGCTTTTGATTAAGGTATCATTCATCATAATCGGGCTACTATTACGTGTTTTATTCAATATAAAATGAATTTCGTAAATTTGGAAAGGCTAACCCCTTTGCTGATTTATAAAAAAAATGATTTGTTGAAATGTATATATATTTTAATACAGTATTTATCCTGATGACCAGAGCTTTCGATTAAGGTATCATTCATCATAATCGGGCTACTATTACGTGTTTTATTCAATATAAAATGAATTTCGTAAATTTGGAAAGGCTAACCCCTTTGCTGATTTATAAAAAAAAATGATTTGTTGAAATGTATATATATTTTAATACAGTATTTATCCTGATGACCAGAGCTTTCGATTAAGGTATCATTCATCATAATCGGGCTACTATTACGTGTTTTATTCAATATAAAATGAATTTCGTAAATTTGGAAAGGCTAACCCCTTTGCTGATTTATAAAAAAAAATGATTTGTTGAAATGTATATATATTTCAATATGGTATTTATTCTAATGAACAGAGCTTTTGATTAAGGTATCATTCATCATAATCGGGCTACTATTACGTGTTTTATTCAATATAAAATGAATTTCGTAAATTTGGAAAGGCTAACCCCTTTGCTGATTTATAAAAAAAATGATTTGTTGAAATGTATATATATTTTAATACAGTATTTATCCTGATGACCAGAGCTTTCGATTAAGGTATCATTCATCATAATCGGGCTACTATTACGTGTTTTATTCAATATAAAATGAATTTCGTAAATTTGGAAAGGCTAACTAACCCCTTTGCTGATTTATAAAAAAAATGATTTGTCGAAATGTATATATATTTTAATACAGTATTTATCCTGATGACCAGAGCTTTCGATTAAGGTATCATTCATCATAATCGGGCTACTATTACGTGTTTTATTCAATATAAAATGAATTTCGTAAATTTGGAAAGGCTAACCCCTTTGCTGATTTATAAAAAAAAATGATTTGTTGAAATGTATATATATTTCAATACGGTATTTATTCTAATGAACACAGCTTTTGATTAAGGTATCATTCATCATAATCGGGCTACTATTACGTGTTTTATTCAATATAAAATGAATTTCGTAAATTTGGAAAGGCTAACCCCTTTGCTGATTTATAAAAAAAAATGATTTGTTGAAATGTATATATATTTCAATACGGTATTTATTCTAATGAACAGAGCTTTCGATTAAGGTATCATTCATCATAATCGGGCTACTATTACGTGTTTTATTCAATATAAAATGAATTTCGTAAATTTGGAAAGGCTAACCCCTTTGCTGATTTATAAAAAAAAATGATTTGTTGAAATGTATATATATTTCAATACGGTATTTATTCTAATGAACAGAGCTTTTGATTAAGGTATCATTCATCATAATCGGGCTACTATTACGTGTTTTATTCAATATAAAATGAATTTCGTAAATTTGGAAAGGCTAACCCCTTTGCTGATTTATAAAAAAAATGATTTGTTGAAATGTATATATATTTTAATACAGTATTTATCCTGATGACCAGAGCTTTCGATTAAGGTATCATTCATCATAATCGGGCTACTATTACGTGTTTTATTCAATATAAAATGAATTTCGTAAATTTGGAAAGGCTAACCCCTTTGCTGATTTATAAAAAAAAATGATTTGTTGAAATGTATATATATTTCAATACGGTATTTATTCTAATGAACAGAGCTTTTGATTAAGGTATCATTCATCATAATCGGGCTACTATTACGTGTTTTATTCAATATAAAATGAATTTCGTAAATTTGGAAAGGCTAACCCCTTTGCTGATTTATAAAAAAAAATGATTTGTTGAAATGTATATATATTTCAATACGGTATTTATTCTAATGAACAGAGCTTTCGATTAAGGTATCATTCATCATAATCGGGCTACTATTACGTGTTTTATTCAATATAAAATGAATTTCGTAAATTTGGAAAGGCTAACCCCTTTGCTGATTTATAAAAAAAAATGATTTGTTGAAATGTATATATATTTCAATACGGTATTTATTCTAATGAACAGAGCTTTTGATTAAGGTATCATTCATCATAATCGGGCTACTATTACGTGTTTTATTCAATATAAAATGAATTTCGTAAATTTGGAAAGGCTAACCCCTTTGCTGATTTATAAAAAAAAATGATTTGTTGAAATGTATATATATTTCAATACGGTATTTATTCTAATGAACAGAGCTTTCGATTAAGGTATCATTCATCATAATCGGGCTACTATTACGTGTTTTATTCAATATAAAATGAATTTCGTAAATTTGGAAAGGCTAACCCCTTTGCTGATTTATAAAAAAAAATGATTTGTTGAAATGTATATATATTTCAATACGGTATTTATTCTAATGAACAGAGCTTTTGATTAAGGTATCATTCATCATAATCGGGCTACTATTACGTGTTTTATTCAATATAAAATGAATTTCGTAAATTTGGAAAGGCTAACCCCTTTGCTGATTTATAAAAAAAATGATTTGTTGAAATGAATATATATTTTAATACAGTATTTATCCTGATGACCAGAGCTTTCGATTAAGGTATCATTCATCATAATCGGGCTACTATTACGTGTTTTATTCAATATAAAATGAATTTCGTAAATTTGGAAAGGCTAACCCCTTTGCTGATTTATAAAAAAAAATGATTTGTTGAAATGTATATATATTTCAATACGGTATTTATTCTAATGAACAGAGCTTTTGATTAAGGTATCATTCATCATAATCGGGCTACTATTACGTGTTTTATTCAATATAAAATGAATTTCGTAAATTTGGAAAGGCTAACCCCTTTGCTGATTTATAAAAAAAAATGATTTGTTGAAATGTATATATATTTCAATACGGTATTTATTCTAATGAACAGAGCTTTCGATTAAGGTATCATTCATCATAATCGGGCTACTATTACGTGTTTTATTCAATATAAAATGAATTTCGTAAATTTGGAAAGGCTAACCCCTTTGCTGATTTATAAAAAAAAATGATTTGTTGAAATGTATATATATTTCAATACGGTATTTATTCTAATGAACAGAGCTTTTGATTAAGGTATCATTCATCATAATCGGGCTACTATTACGTGTTTTATTCAATATAAAATGAATTTCGTAAATTTGGAAAGGCTAACCCCTTTGCTGATTTATAAAAAAAATGATTTGTTGAAATGTATATATATTTTAATACAGTATTTATCCTGATGACCAGAGCTTTCGATTAAGGTATCATTCATCATAATCGGGCTACTATTACGTGTTTTATTCAATATAAAATGAATTTCGTAAATTTGGAAAGGCTAACCCCTTTGCTGATTTATAAAAAAAAATGATTTGTTGAAATGTATATATATTTCAATACGGTATTTATTCTAATGAACAGAGCTTTCGATTAAGGTATCATTCATCATAATCGGGCTACTATTACGTGTTTTATTCAATATAAAATGAATTTCGTAAATTTGGAAAGGCTAACCCCTTTGCTGATTTATAAAAAAAAATGATTTGTTGAAATGTATATATATTTCAATACGGTATTTATTCTAATGAACAGAGCTTTCGATTAAGGTATCATTCATCATAATCGGGCTACTATTACGTGTTTTATTCAATATAAAATGAATTTCGTAAATTTGGAAAGGCTAACCCCTTTGCTGATTTATAAAAAAAAATGATTTGTTGAAATGTATATATATTTCAATACGGTATTTATTCTAATGAACAGAGCTTTTGATTAAGGTATCATTCATCATAATCGGGCTACTATTACGTGTTTTATTCAATATAAAATGAATTTCGTAAATTTGGAAAGGCTAACCCCTTTGCTGATTTATAAAAAAAATGATTTGTTGAAATGTATATATATTTTAATACAGTATTTATCCTGATGACCAGAGCTTTCGATTAAGGTATCATTCATCATAATCGGGCTACTATTACGTGTTTTATTCAATATAAAATGAATTTCGTAAATTTGGAAAGGCTAACCCCTTTGCTGATTTATAAAAAAAAATGATTTGTTGAAATGTATATATATTTCAATACGGTATTTATTCTAATGAACAGAGCTTTTGATTAAGGTATCATTCATCATAATCGGGCTACTATTACGTGTTTTATTCAATATAAAATGAATTTCGTAAATTTGGAAAGGCTAACCCCTTTGCTGATTTATAAAAAAAAATGATTTGTTGAAATGTATATATATTTCAATACGGTATTTATTCTAATGAACAGAGCTTTCGATTAAGGTATCATTCATCATAATCGGGCTACTATTACGTGTTTTATTCAATATAAAATGAATTTCGTAAATTTGGAAAGGCTAACCCCTTTGCTGATTTATAAAAAAAAATGATTTGTTGAAATGTATATATATTTCAATACGGTATTTATTCTAATGAACAGAGCTTTTGATTAAGGTATCATTCATCATAATCGGGCTACTATTACGTGTTTTATTCAATATAAAATGAATTTCGTAAATTTGGAAAGGCTAACCCCTTTGCTGATTTATAAAAAAAATGATTTGTTGAAATGTATATATATTTTAATACAGTATTTATCCTGATGACCAGAGCTTTCGATTAAGGTATCATTCATCATAATCGGGCTACTATTACGTGTTTTATTCAATATAAAATGAATTTCGTAAATTTGGAAAGGCTAACCCCTTTGCTGATTTATAAAAAAAAATGATTTGTTGAAATGTATATATATTTCAATACGGTATTTATTCTAATGAACAGAGCTTTTGATTAAGGTATCATTCATCATAATCGGGCTACTATTACGTGTTTTATTCAATATAAAATGAATTTCGTAAATTTGGAAAGGCTAACCCCTTTGCTGATTTATAAAAAAAAATGATTTGTTGAAATGTATATATATTTCAATACGGTATTTATTCTAATGAACAGAGCTTTCGATTAAGGTATCATTCATCATAATCGGGCTACTATTACGTGTTTTATTCAATATAAAATGAATTTCGTAAATTTGGAAAGGCTAACCCCTTTGCTGATTTATAAAAAAAAATGATTTGTTGAAATGTATATATATTTCAATACGGTATTTATTCTAATGAACAGAGCTTTTGATTAAGGTATCATTCATCATAATCGGGCTACTATTACGTGTTTTATTCAATATAAAATGAATTTCGTAAATTTGGAAAGGCTAACCCCTTTGCTGATTTATAAAAAAAAATGATTTGTTGAAATGTATATATATTTCAATACGGTATTTATTCTAATGAACAGAGCTTTCGATTAAGGTATCATTCATCATAATCGGGCTACTATTACGTGTTTTATTCAATATAAAATGAATTTCGTAAATTTGGAAAGGCTAACCCCTTTGCTGATTTATAAAAAAAAATGATTTGTTGAAATGTATATATATTTCAATACGGTATTTATTCTAATGAACAGAGCTTTTGATTAAGGTATCATTCATCATAATCGGGCTACTATTACGTGTTTTATTCAATATAAAATGAATTTCGTAAATTTGGAAAGGCTAACCCCTTTGCTGATTTATAAAAAAAATGATTTGTTGAAATGTATATATATTTTAATACAGTATTTATCCTGATGACCAGAGCTTTCGATTAAGGTATCATTCATCATAATCGGGCTACTATTACGTGTTTTATTCAATATAAAATGAATTTCGTAAATTTGGAAAGGCTAACCCCTTTGCTGATTTATAAAAAAAAATGATTTGTTGAAATGTATATATATTTCAATACGGTATTTATTCTAATGAACAGAGCTTTTGATTAAGGTATCATTCATCATAATCGGGCTACTATTACGTGTTTTATTCAATATAAAATGAATTTCGTAAATTTGGAAAGGCTAACCCCTTTGCTGATTTATAAAAAAAATGATTTGTTGAAATGTATATATATTTTAATACAGTATTTATCCTGATGACCAGAGCTTTCGATTAAGGTATCATTCATCATAATCGGGCTACTATTACGTGTTTTATTCAATATAAAATGAATTTCGTAAATTTGGAAAGGCTAACCCCTTTGCTGATTTATAAAAAAAAATGATTTGTTGAAATGTATATATATTTCAATACGGTATTTATTCTAATGAACAGAGCTTTTGATTAAGGTATCATTCATCATAATCGGGCTACTATTACGTGTTTTATTCAATATAAAATGAATTTCGTAAATTTGGAAAGGCTAACCCCTTTGCTGATTTATAAAAAAAAATGATTTGTTGAAATGTATATATATTTTAATACAGTATTTATCCTGATGACCAGAGCTTTCGATTAAGGTATCATTCATCATAATCGGGCTACTATTACGTGTTTTATTCAATATAAAATGAATTTCGTAAATTTGGAAAGGCTAACCCCTTTGCTGATTTATAAAAAAAAATGATTTGTTGAAATGTATATATATTTAATACAGTATTTATCCTGATGACCAGAGCTTTCGATTAAGGTATCATTCATCATAATCGGGCTACTATTACGTGTTTTATTCAATATAAAATGAATTTCGTAAATTTGGAAAGGCTAACCCCTTTGCTGATTTATAAAAAAAAATGATTTGTTGAAATGTATATATATTTCAATACGGTATTTATTCTAATGAACAGAGCTTTTGATTAAGGTATCATTCATCATAATCGGGCTACTATTACGTGTTTTATTCAATATAAAATGAATTTCGTAAATTTGGAAAGGCTAACCCCTTTGCTGATTTATAAAAAAAAATGATTTGTTGAAATGTATATATATTTCAATACGGTATTTATTCTAATGAACAGAGCTTTCGATTAAGGTATCATTCATCATAATCGGGCTACTATTACGTGTTTTATTCAATATAAAATGAATTTCGTAAATTTGGAAAGGCTAACCCCTTTGCTGATTTATAAAAAAAAATGATTTGTTGAAATGTATATATATTTCAATACGGTATTTATTCTAATGAACAGAGCTTTTGATTAAGGTATCATTCATCATAATCGGGCTACTATTACGTGTTTTATTCAATATAAAATGAATTTCGTAAATTTGGAAAGGCTAACCCCTTTGCTGATTTATAAAAAAAAATGATTTGTTGAAATGTATATATATTTCAATACAGGTATTTATCCTGATGACCAGAGCTTTCGATTAAGGTATCATTCATCATAATCGGGCTACTATTACGTGTTTTATTCAATATAAAATGAATTTCGTAAATTTGGAAAGGCTAACCCCTTTGCTGATTTATAAAAAAAAATGATTTGTTGAAATGTATATATATTTCAATACGGTATTTATTCTAATGAACAGAGCTTTCGATTAAGGTATCATTCATCATAATCGGGCTACTATTACGTGTTTTATTCAATATAAAATGAATTTCGTAAATTTGGAAAGGCTAACCCCTTTGCTGATTTATAAAAAAAAATGATTTGTTGAAATGTATATATATTTCAATACGGTATTTATTCTAATGAACAGAGCTTTTGATTAAGGTATCATTCATCATAATCGGGCTACTATTACGTGTTTTATTCAATATAAAATGAATTTCGTAAATTTGGAAAGGCTAACCCCTTTGCTGATTTATAAAAAAAAATGATTTGTTGAAATGTATATATATTTCAATACGGTATTTATTCTAATGAACAGAGCTTTCGATTAAGGTATCATTCATCATAATCGGGCTACTATTACGTGTTTTATTCAATATAAAATGAATTTCGTAAATTTGGAAAGGCTAACCCCTTTGCTGATTTATAAAAAAAAATGATTTGTTGAAATGTATATATATTTCAATACGGTATTTATTCTAATGAACAGAGCTTTTGATTAAGGTATCATTCATCATAATCGGGCTACTATTACGTGTTTTATTCAATATAAAATGAATTTCGTAAATTTGGAAAGGCTAACCCCTTTGCTGATTTATAAAAAAAATGATTTGTTGAAATGTATATATATTTCAATACGGTATTTATTCTAATGAACAGAGCTTTCGATTAAGGTATCATTCATCATAATCGGGCTACTATTACGTGTTTTATTCAATATAAAATGAATTTCGTAAATTTGGAAAGGCTAACCCCTTTGCTGATTTATAAAAAAAAATGATTTGTTGAAATGTATATATATTTCAATACGGTATTTATTCTAATGAACAGAGCTTTTGATTAAGGTATCATTCATCATAATCGGGCTACTATTACGTGTTTTATTCAATATAAAATGAATTTCGTAAATTTGGAAAGGCTAACCCCTTTGCTGATTTATAAAAAAAAATGATTTGTTGAAATGTATATATATTTCAATACGGTATTTATTCTAATGAACAGAGCTTTCGATTAAGGTATCATTCATCATAATCGGGCTACTATTACGTGTTTTATTCAATATAAAATGAATTTCGTAAATTTGGAAAGGCTAACCCCTTTGCTGATTTATAAAAAAAAATGATTTGTTGAAATGTATATATATTTCAATACGGTATTTATTCTAATGAACAGAGCTTTTGATTAAGGTATCATTCATCATAATCGGGCTACTATTACGTGTTTTATTCAATATAAAATGAATTTCGTAAATTTGGAAAGGCTAACCCCTTTGCTGATTTATAAAAAAAAATGATTTGTTGAAATGTATATATATTTCAATACGGTATTTATTCTAATGAACAGAGCTTTCGATTAAGGTATCATTCATCATAATCGGGCTACTATTACGTGTTTTATTCAATATAAAATGAATTTCGTAAATTTGGAAAGGCTAACCCCTTTGCTGATTTATAAAAAAAAATGATTTGTTGAAATGTATATATATTTCAATACGGTATTTATTCTAATGAACAGAGCTTTCGATTAAGGTATCATTCATCATAATCGGGCTACTATTACGTGTTTTATTCAATATAAAATGAATTTCGTAAATTTGGAAAGGCTAACCCCTTTGCTGATTTATAAAAAAAAATGATTTGTTGAAATGTATATATATTTCAATACGGTATTTATTCTAATGAACAGAGCTTTCGATTAAGGTATCATTCATCATAATCGGGCTACTATTACGTGTTTTATTCAATATAAAATGAATTTCGTAAATTTGGAAAGGCTAACCCCTTTGCTGATTTATAAAAAAAAATGATTTGTTGAAATGTATATATATTTCAATACGGTATTTATTCTAATGAACAGAGCTTTTCGATTAAGGTATCATTCATCATAATCGGGCTACTATTACGTGTTTTATTCAATATAAAATGAATTTCGTAAATTTGGAAAGGCTAACCCCTTTGCTGATTTATAAAAAAAAATGATTTGTTGAAATGTATATATATTTCAATACGGTATTTATTCTAATGAACAGAGCTTTTGATTAAGGTATCATTCATCATAATCGGGCTACTATTACGTGTTTTATTCAATATAAAATGAATTTCGTAAATTTGGAAAGGCTAACCCCTTTGCTGATTTATAAAAAAAAATGATTTGTTGAAATGTATATATATTTCAATACAGGTATTTATTCTAATGAACAGAGCTTTCGATTAAGGTATCATTCATCATAATCGGGCTACTATTACGTGTTTTATTCAATATAAAATGAATTTCGTAAATTTGGAAAGGCTAACCCCTTTGCTGATTTATAAAAAAAAATGATTTGTTGAAATGTATATATATTTCAATACGGTATTTATTCTAATGAACAGAGCTTTCGATTAAGGTATCATTCATCATAATCGGGCTACTATTACGTGTTTTATTCAATATAAAATGAATTTCGTAAATTTGGAAAGGCTAACCCCTTTGCTGATTTATAAAAAAAAATGATTTGTTGAAATGTATATATATTTCAATACGGTATTTATTCTAATGAACAGAGCTTTTGATTAAGGTATCATTCATCATAATCGGGCTACTATTACGTGTTTTATTCAATATAAAATGAATTTCGTAAATTTGGAAAGGCTAACCCCTTTGCTGATTTATAAAAAAAAATGATTTGTTGAAATGTATATTTATTTCAATACGGTATTTATTCTAATGAACAGAGCTTTCGATTAAGGTATCATTCATCATAATCGGGCTACTATTACGTGTTTTATTCAATATAAAATGAATTTCGTAAATTTGGAAAGGCTAACCCCTTTGCTGATTTATAAAAAAAAATGATTTGTTGAAATGTATATATATTTCAATACGGTATTTATTCTAATGAACAGAGCTTTTGATTAAGGTATCATTCATCATAATCGGGCTACTATTACGTGTTTTATTCAATATAAAATGAATTTCGTAAATTTGGAAAGGCTAACCCCTTTGCTGATTTATAAAAAAAATGATTTGTTGAAATGTATATATATTTTAATACAGTATTTATCCTGATGACCAGAGCTTTCGATTAAGGTATCATTCATCATAATCGGGCTACTATTACGTGTTTTATTCAATATAAAATGAATTTCGTAAATTTGGAAAGGCTAACCCCTTTGCTGATTTATAAAAAAAAATGATTTGTTGAAATGTATATATATTTCAATACGGTATTTATTCTAATGAACAGAGCTTTTGATTAAGGTATCATTCATCAAAATCGGGCTACTATTACGTGTTTTATTCAATATAAAATGAATTTCGTAAATTTGGAAAGGCTAACCCCTTTGCTGATTTATAAAAAAAAATGATTTGTTGAAATGTATATATATTTCAATACGGTATTTATTCTAATGAACAGAGCTTTCGATTAAGGTATCATTCATCATAATCGGGCTACTATTACGTGTTTTATTCAATATAAAATGAATTTCGTAAATTTGGAAAGGCTAACCCCTTTGCTGATTTATAAAAAAAAATGATTTGTTGAAATGTATATATATTTCAATACGGTATTTATTCTAATGAACAGAGCTTTTGATTAAGGTATCATTCATCATAATCGGGCTACTATTACGTGTTTTATTCAATATAAAATGAATTTCGTAAATTTGGAAAGGCTAACCCCTTTGCTGATTTATAAAAAAAAATGATTTGTTGAAATGTATATATATTTCAATACGGTATTTATTCTAATGAACAGAGCTTTCGATTAAGGTATCATTCATCATAATCGGGCTACTATTACGTGTTTTATTCAATATAAAATGAATTTCGTAAATTTGGAAAGGCTAACCCCTTTGCTGATTTATAAAAAAAAATGATTTGTTGAAATGTATATATATTTCAATACGGTATTTATTCTAATGAACAGAGCTTTCGATTAAGGTATCATTCATCATAATCGGGCTACTATTACGTGTTTTATTCAATATAAAATGAATTTCGTAAATTTGGAAAGGCTAACCCCTTTGCTGATTTATAAAAAAAAATGATTTGTTGAAATGTATATATATTTCAATACGGTATTTATTCTAATGAACAGAGCTTTCGATTAAGGTATCATTCATCATAATCGGGCTACTATTACGTGTTTTATTCAATATAAAATGAATTTCGTAAATTTGGAAAGGCTAACCCCTTTGCTGATTTATAAAAAAAAATGATTTGTTGAAATGTATATATATTTCAATACGGTATTTATTCTAATGAACAGAGCTTTTGATTAAGGTATCATTCATCATAATCGGGCTACTATTACGTGTTTTATTCAATATAAAATGAATTTCGTAAATTTGGAAAGGCTAACCCCTTTGCTGATTTATAAAAAAAATGATTTGTTGAAATGTATATATATTTTAATACAGTATTTATCCTGATGACCAGAGCTTTCGATTAAGGTATCATTCATCATAATCGGGCTACTATTACGTGTTTTATTCAATATAAAATGAATTTCGTAAATTTGGAAAGGCTAACCCCTTTGCTGATTTATAAAAAAAAATGATTTGTTGAAATGTATATATATTTCAATACGGTATTTATTCTAATGAACAGAGCTTTTGATTAAGGTATCATTCATCATAATCGGGCTACTATTACGTGTTTTATTCAATATAAAATGAATTTCGTAAATTTGGAAAGGCTAACCCCTTTGCTGATTTATAAAAAAAATGATTTGTTGAAATGTATATATATTTTAATACAGTATTTATCCTGATGACCAGAGCTTTCGATTAAGGTATCATTCATCATAATCGGGCTACTATTACGTGTTTTATTCAATATAAAATGAATTTCGTAAATTTGGAAAGGCTAACCCCTTTGCTGATTTATAAAAAAAAATGATTTGTTGAAATGTATATATATTTCAATACGGTATTTATTCTAATGAACAGAGCTTTTGATTAAGGTATCATTCATCATAATCGGGCTACTATTACGTGTTTTATTCAATATAAAATGAATTTCGTAAATTTGGAAAGGCTAACCCCTTTGCTGATTTATAAAAAAAAATGATTTGTTGAAATGTATATATATTTCAATACGGTATTTATTCTAATGAACAAAGCTTTCGATTAAGGTATCATTCATCATAATCGGGCTACGTATTACGTGTTTTATTCAATATAAAATGAATTTCGTAAATTTGGAAAGGCTAACCCCTTTGCTGATTTATAAAAAAAAATGATTTGTTGAAATGTATATATATTT
>OY744475.1:208940766-209008266 GCA_963556175.1 Tipula confusa
CTCTTTAGTGCACTTTAGACAATTGTAGACAGCCAAACTCAATTTTTAAAAAATTGGAAATTTAAAAAAAAATCTGAATATTGACAGTCTATTGCCTTGCATATTTGAAAATTATGTGCGAAAATTTATAATTTTCAATTGATTCCAAATGGCTGCAAATCAATCAATTTTGAGTGTAGGGTAAGTATTATTGATCTTTAGTGCACTTTAGACAATTGAAGACAGCCAAACTCAATTTTAAAAAAAATTGGAAATTTAAAAAAATCTGAATATTGACAGTCTATAGCCTTGCATATTTGAAAATTATGTACGAAAATTTATAATTTTCAATTGATTCCAAATGGCTGCAAATCAATCAATTTTGAGTGTAGGGTAAGTATTATTGATCTTTAGTGCACTTTAAACAATTGAAGACAGCCAAACTCAATTTAAAAAAAATTGGAAATTTAAAAAAAATCTGAATATTGACAGTCTATAGCCTTGCATATTTGAAAATTATGTACGAAAATTTATAATTTTCAATTGATTTCAAATGGCTGCAAATCAATCCATTATGAGTGTAGGGTAAGTAATATTGCTCTTTAGTGCACTTTAGACAATTGTAGACAGCCAAACTCAATTTTTAAAAAATTGGAAATTTAAAAAAAAATCTGAATATTGACAGTCTATAGCCTTGCATATTTGAAAATTATGTGCGAAAATTTATAATTTTCAATTGATTCCAAATGGCTGCAAATCAATCAATTTTGAGTGTAGGGTAAGTATTATTGATCTATAGTGCACTTTAGACAATTGTAGACAGCCAAACTCAATTTTAAAAAAATTGGAAATTTAAAAAAAAATCTGAATATTGACAGTCTATAGCCTTGCATATTTGAAAATTATGTGCGAAAATTTATAATTTTCAATTGATTCCAAATGGCTGCAAATCAATCAATTTTGAGTGTAGGGTAAGTATTATTGATCTATAGTGCACTTTAGACAATTGTAGACAGCCAAACTCAATTTTAAAAAAATTGGAAATTTAAAAAAAAATCTGAATATTGACAGTCTATAGCCTTGCATATTTGAAAATTATGTACGAAAATTTATAATTTTCAATTGATTTCAAATGGCTGCAAATCAATCCATTATGAGTGTAGGGTAAGTAATATTGCTCTTTAGTGCACTTTAGACAATTGTAGACAGCCAAACTCAATTTTTAAAAAATTGGAAATTTAAAAAAAAATCTGAATATTGACAGTCTATAGCCTTGCATATTTGAAAATTATGTGCGAAAATTTATAATTTTCAATTGATTTAAAATGGCTGCAAATCAATCCATTATGAGTGTAGGGTAAGTAATATTACTCTTTAGTGCACTTTAGACAATTGTAGACAGCCACTCAATTTTTAAAAATTGGAAATTTAAAAAAAATCTGAATATTGACAGTCTATTGCCTTGCATATTTGAAAATTATGTGCGAAAATTTATAATTTTCAATTGATTCCAAATGGCTGCAAATCAATCAATTTTGAGTGTAGGGTAAGTATTATTGATCTTTAGTGCACTTTAGACAATTGAAGACAGCCAAACTCAATTTAAAAAAAATTGGAAATTTAAAAAAAATCTGAATATTGACAGTCTATAGCCTTGCATATTTGAAAATTATGTGCGAAAATTTATAATTTTCAATTGATTCCAAATGGCTGCAAATCAATCAATTTTGAGTGTAGGGTAAGTATTATTGATCTTTAGTGCACTTTAGACAATTGAAGACAGCCAAACTCAATTTAAAAAAAATTGGAAATTTAAAAAAAAATCTGAATATTGACAGTCTATAGCCTTGCATATTTGAAAATTATGTGCGAAAATTTATAATTTTCAATTGATTTAAAATGGCTGCAAATCAATCCATTATGAGTGTAGGGTAAGTAATATTGCTCTTTAGTGCACTTTAGACAATTGTAGACAGCCAAACTCAATTTTTAAAAAATTGGAAATTTAAAAAAAAATCTGAATATTGACAGTCTATAGCCTTGCATATTTGAAAATTATGTGCGAAAATTTATAATTTTCAATTGATTCCAAATGGCTGCAAATCAATCAATTTTGAGTGTAGGGTAAGTATTATTGATCTATAGTGCACTTTAGACAATTGTAGACAGCCAAACTCAATTTTAAAAAAATTGGAAATTTAAAAAAAAATCTGAATATTGACAGTCTATAGCCTTGCATATTTGAAAATTATGTACGAAAATTTATAATTTTCAATTGATTTCAAATGGCTGCAAATCAATCCATTATGAGTGTAGGGTAAGTAATATTGCTCTTTAGTGCACTTTAGACAATTGTAGACAGCCAAACTCAATTTTTAAAAAATTGGAAATTTAAAAAAAAATCTGAATATTGACAGTCTATAGCCTTGCATATTTGAAAATTATGTGCGAAAATTTATAATTTTCAATTGATTTCAAATGGCTGCAAATCAATCAATTATGAGTGTAGGGTAAGTATTATTGATCTTTAGTGCACTTTAGACAATTGTAGACAGCCAAACTCAATTTAAAAAAAATTTAAAATTTAAAAAAAAATCTGAATATTGACAGTCTATAGCCTTGCATATTTGAAAATTATGTGCGAAAATTTATAATTTTCAATTGATTCCAAACGGCTACAAATCAATCAATTATGAGTGAAGGGTAAGGATTATTGATCTATAGTGCACTTTAGACAATTGTAGACAGCCAAACTCAATTTTAAAAAAATTGGAAATTTAAACAAAAATCTGAATATTGATAGTCTATAGCCTTGCATATTTGAAAATTATGTGCGAAAATTTATAATTTTCAATTGATTTCAAATGGCTGCAAATCAATCAATTATGAGTGTAGGGTAAGTATAATTCATCTTTAGTGCACTTTAGACAATAATAGACAGCCAAACTCAATTTAAAAAAATTGGAAATTTAAAAAAAAATCTGAATATTGACAGTCTATAGTATTGCATATTTGAAAATTTTGTGCGAAAATTTATAATTTTCAATTGATTTCAAATGGCAGCAAATCAATCAGTTATGAGTGTAGAGTAAGTATTATTGATCTATAGTGCACTTTAGACAATTGTAGACAGCCAAACTCAATTTTAAAAAATTGGAAATTAAAAAAAAAATCTGAATATTGATAGTCTATAGCCTTGCATATTTGAAAATTATGTGCGAAAATTTATAATTTTCAATTGATTTCAAATGGCTGCAAATCAATCAATTATGAGTGTAGGGTAAGTATTATTCATCTTTAGTGCACTTTAGACAATAATAGACAGCCAAACTCAATTTAAAAAAAATTGGAAATTTAAAAAAAAATCTGAATATTGACAGTCTATAGTATTGCATATTTGAAAATTATGTGCGAAAATTTATAATTTTCAATTGATTCCAAATGGCTGCAAATCAATCAATTTTGAGTGTAGGGTAAGTATTATTGATCTTTAGTGCACTTTAGACAATTGAAGACAGCCAAACTCAATTTAAAAAAAATTGGAAATTTAAAAAAAAATCTGAATATTGACAGTCTATAGCCTTGCATATTTGAAAATTATGTGCGAAAATTTATAATTTTCAATTGATTCCAAATGGCTGCAAATCAATCAATTTTGAGTGTAGGGTAAGTATTATTGATCTTTAGTGCACTTTAGACAATTGAAGACAGCCAAACTCAATTTAAAAAAAATTGGAAATTTAAAAAAAATGAATATTGACAGTCTATAGCCTTGCATATTTGAAAATTATGTACGAAAATTTATAATTTTCAATTGATTTCAAATGGCTGCAAATCAATCAATTATGAGTGTAGGGTAAGTATTATTGATCTTTAGTGCACTTTAGACAATTGTAGACAGCCAAACTCAATTTAAAAAAAATTTAAAATTTAAAAAAAAATCTGAATATTGACAGTCTATAGCCTTGCATATTTGAAAATTATGTGCGAAAATTTATAATTTTCAATTGATTCCAAACGGCTACAAATCAATCAATTATGAGTGAAGGGTAAGGATTATTGATCTATAGTGCACTTTAGACAATTGTAGACAGCCAAACTCAATTTTAAAAAAATTGGAAATTTAAACAAAAATCTGAATATTGATAGTCTATAGCCTTGCATATTTGAAAATTATGTGCGAAAATTTATAATTTTCAATTGATTTCAAATGGCTGCAAATCAATCCATTATGAGTGTAGAGTAAGTAATATTGCTCTTTAGTGCACTTTAGACAATTGTAGACAGCCAAACTCAATTTTTAAAAAATTGGAAATTTAAAAAAAAATCTGAATATTGACAGTCTATAGCCTTGCATATTTGAAAATTATGTGCGAAAATTTATAATTTTCAATTGATTTCAAATGGCTGCAAATCAATCAATTATGAGTGTAGGGTAAGTATTATTGATCTTTAGTGCACTTTAGACAATTGTAGACAGCCAAACACAATTTAAAAAAAATTTAAAATTTAAAAAAAAATCTGAATATTGACAGTCTATAGCCTTGCATATTTGAAAATTATGTGCGAAAATTTATAATTTTCAATTGATTCCAAACGGCTACAAATCAATCAATTATGAGTGAAGGGTAAGGATTATTGATCTATAGTGCACTTTAGACAATAATAGACAGCCAAACTCAATTTAAAAAAAATTGGAAATTTAAAAAAAAATCTGAATATTGATAGTCTATAGCCTTGCATATTTGAAAATTATGTGCGAAAATTTATAATTTTCAATTGATTTCAAATGGCTGCAAATCAATCCATTATGAGTGTAGAGTAAGTAATATTGCTCTTTAGTGCACTTTAGACAATTGTAGACAGCCAAACTCAATTTTTAAAAAATTGGAAATTTAAAAAAAAATCTGAATATTGACAGTCTATAGCCTTGCATATTTGAAAATTATGTGCGAAAATTTATAATTTTCAATTGATTTCAAATGGCTGCAAATCAATCAATTATGAGTGTAGGGTAAGTATTATTGATCTTTAGTGCACTTTAGACAATTGTAGACAGCCAAACACAATTTAAAAAAAATTTAAAATTTAAAAAAAAATCTGAATATTGACAGTCTATAGCCTTGCATATTTGAAAATTATGTGCGAAAATTTATAATTTTCAATTGATTCCAAACGGCTACAAATCAATCAATTATGAGTGAAGGGTAAGGATTATTGATCTATAGTGCACTTTAGACAATTGTAGACAGCCAAACTCAATTTTAAAAAAATTGGAAATTTAAACAAAAATCTGAATATTGATAGTCTATAGCCTTGCATATTTGAAAATTATGTGCGAAAATTTATAATTTTCAATTGATTTCAAATGGCTGCAAATCAATCAATTATGAGTGTAGGGTAAGTATAATTCATCTTTAGTGCACTTTAGACAATAATAGACAGCCAAACTCAATTTAAAAAAATTGGAAATTTAAAAAAAAATCTGAATATTGACAGTCTATAGTATTGCATATTTGAAAATTTTGTGCGAAAATTTATAATTTTCAATTGATTTCAAATGGCAGCAAATCAATCAGTTATGAGTGTAGAGTAAGTATTATTGATCTATAGTGCACTTTAGACAATTGTAGACAGCCAAACTCAATTTTTAAAAAATTGGAAATTAAAAAAAAAATCTGAATATTGATAGTCTATAGCCTTGCATATTTGAAAATTATGTGCGAAAATTTATAATTTTCAATTGATTTCAAATGGCTGCAAATCAATCAATTATGAGTGTAGGGTAAGTATTATTCATCTTTAGTGCACTTTAGACAATAATAGACAGCCAAACTCAATTTAAAAAAATTGGAAATTTAAAAAAAAATCTGAATATTGACAGTCTATTATAGCCTTGCATATTTGAAAATTATGTGCGAAAATTTATAATTTTCAATTGATTTCAAATGGCTGTAAATCAATCAATTATGAGTGTAGGGTAAGTATTGTTGATCTTTAGTGCACTTTAGACAATTGTAGACAGCCAAACTCAATTTTAAAAAAATTGGAAATTTAAAAAAAAATCTGAATATTGACAGTCTATAGTCTTGCATATTTGAAAATTATGTGCGAACATTTATAATTTTTAATTGATTTCAAATGGCTGCAAATCAATCAATTATGAGTGTAGGGTAAGTATTATTGATCTTTAGTGCACTTTAGACAATTATAGACAGCCAAACTCAATTTTAAAAAAATTGGAAATTTAAAAATAAATCTGAGTATTGACAGTCTATAGCCTTGCATATTTGAAAATTATGTGCGAAAATTTATAATTTTCAATTGATTTCAAATGGCTGCAAATCAATCAATTATGAGTGTAGGGTAAGTATTGTTGATCTTTAGTGCACTTTAGACAATTGTAGACAGCCAAACTCAATTTTAAAAAAATTGGAAATTAAAAAAAAAATCTGAATATTGACAGTCTATAGCCTTGCATATTTGAAAATTATGTGCGAAAATTTATAATTTTCAATTGATTTCAAATGGCTGCAAACCACTCAATTATGAGTGTAGGGTAAGTATTATTGATCTTTAGTGCACTTTAGACAGCCAAACTCAATTTAAAAAATATTGGAAATTTAAAAAAAAATCTGAATATTGACAGTCTATAGCCTTGCATATTTGAAAATTATGTGCGAAAATTTATAATTTTCAATTGATTTCAAATGGCTGCAAATCAATCAATTATGAGTGTAGGGTAAGTATTATTGATCTTTAGTGCACTTTAGACAATTGTAGACAGCCAAACTCAATTTAAAAAAAATTTAAAATTTAAAAAAAAATCTGAATATTGACAGTCTATAGCCTTGCATATTTGAAAATTATGTGCGAAAATTTATAATTTTCAATTGATTCCAAACGGCTACAAATCAATCAATTATGAGTGAAGGGTAAGGATTATTGATCTATAGTGCACTTTAGACAATTGTAGACAGCCAAACTCAATTTTAAAAAAATTGGAAATTTAAACAAAAATCTGAATATTGATAGTCTATAGCCTTGCATATTTGAAAATTATGTGCGAAAATTTATAATTTTCAATTGATTTCAAATGGCTGCAAACCACTCAATTATGAGTGTAGGGTAAGTATTATTGATCTTTAGTGCACTTTAGACAGCCAAACTCAATTTAAAAAATATTGGAAATTTAAAAAAAAATCTGAATATTGACAGTCTATAGCCTTGCATATTTGAAAATTATGTGCGAAAATTTATAATTTTCAATTGATTTCAAATGGCTGCAAATCAATCAATTATGAGTGTAGGGTAAGTATTATTCATCTTTAGTGAACTTTAGACAATAATAGACAGCCAAACTCAATTTAAAAAAATTGGAAATTTAAAAAAAAATCTGAATATTGACAGTCTATAGTATTGCATATTTGAAAATTTTGTGCGAAAATTTATAATTTTCAATTGATTTCAAATGGCAGCAAATCAATCAGTTATGAGTGTAGAGTAAGTATTATTGATCTATAGTGCACTTTAGACAATTGTAGACAGCCAAACTCAATTTTAAAAAAATTGGAAATTAAAAAAAAAATCTGAATATTGATAGTCTATAGCCTTGCATATTTGAAAATTATGTGCGAAAATTTATAATTTTCAATTGATTTCAAATGGCTGCAAATCAATCAATTATGAGTGTAGGGTAAGTATTATTCATCTTTAGTGCACTTTAGACAATAATAGACAGCCAAACTCAATTTAAAAAAAATTGGAAATTAAAAAAAAAAATCTGAATATTGACAGTCTATAGCCTTGCATATTTGAAAATTATGTGCGAAAATTTATAATTTTCAATTGATTTCAAATGGCTGCAAATCAATCAATTATTAGTGTAGGGTAAGTTATATTGATCTATAGTGCACTTTAGACAATTGAAGACAGCCAAACTCAATTTTAAAAAAATTGGAAATTTAAAAAAAAATCTGAATATTGACAGTCTATAGCCTTGCATATTTGAAAAATATGGTAAAGATTGGAAAAATGTGTAACGATTTAGATAAAATCCACATCATACAATTTTTAACGGATGCAAATCAATGAGCCACTGGTCTGTTGGTTCAATAGACGACTTGAGAAATTTAAGAGAATAAAGGAAATAATTGATCGATTGACGAAATTCTGTAGTGAAATGACAAATTTAATAGAAAAAATTTAATTAAAACCACAATAAAAAATATTTCGTCACAATAAAAAATATTTCGTTCAATAGTTTGAATGTTTCATTTATGTTTTTGAAAGATAAACAAACTAACAATCTTAAAAAGCTTTGGATATTGCTGGCTCATTATTAGCTTCTTAGCTTTTTTCCTTTAATAATATAAATGTTAAATTTTATTGAAATCGTCATAAAATAGTAAAATTTAGAACTGTAACTGTTCCGAGATAATTATTGATGACATGTCATAGGTATACAAATATATTTATGTAAAAACAAAAAGTTATCGAATGAATTTAACAGAATCAAAAAAAAAAACAAAAAAAAAAATTAAAAATCAAAAGTTCAAACCAAAACGCGACGGTTTAATGAAAATATAAAATTGAATATTGAGGTTTAATCACTAGTTTTGTTGCCGTTGCAATTTCTGTATAGTATGCACTATACATACATACAACCGTGGAAAAATACAATTAAAATTGTAATCGAGATAAAATAAGACATCGGTATACCAAATTCAACCGGTACCATAATAAAACCAAACACATTTATACGTGATAACGAAAATAGTATCATGAAAACCAGTAAAAACAAAATAAAATAATTTTCCAAGAATCATTTATTTAACACTCTATTTGACCCTAATTAAATTCCAGTGCACACAAAACCTGTATATACTCTTTAAATAATAACAACAACAACATAGCCGTATATATATATATATATATATATATATATATATATATATATATATATATATATATATATATATATATATATATATATATATATATATATATATATATATATATATATATATATATATATATATATAAACACGAGTATATACATAAAGCTTAAAAGTTAACAGAGTTAAAAAATAATAGAAAGCATGAAGCTTTTCTGTAAATATTTTCACATTTTTGTTTCCGAAGAATAAACAATTTTCAAATTATTTTATTTTTGTTTTCTTTCTCTATATACGGCGCTGTGTAACGTAAACAAATATGGCAAAAGAAAATGGTGAAAATAACATAACATTTTGCTTTGTTTTGTTTTTGTGTTATCATCACTATATAATCATCATTATCATCATCGGAAAAATTTCTGTAATAATATATCGTTTCTATTATCTTTATTTTTCTTTTGTTTTTGCATATAATGTTATCAATTTTAAAGTTTTTCCTTAAGTAATGCAAAGTGGTAACATAGAATGTGTACGCGGCAGCGTGATTACAATGCAACAAAATTTTACTGAAGATGACGATTAAGTCGCAAGTACGAAGCAAACCAACTCAAACAATTCATGAATAAAGTTCATCGGATTTTCATTTACCTTGATATCATCATCATTAAATTTGAAAATTATTTTAAGTCATTGAGAATTAATTAAAGTGGAACACCAGATAATATTTGGCATCTCTTCCATAATACGAACCAAACAAATTTTTTAATTTAAAATAATTTATCTCTTCTAAAACAACAAAACTATTTAGAAAGGTAAATGTTTTTTGTTAGCTGCTGCTACTTCTGTTTTGTTGTTATGTAATCAAGTAAAAAACTTTTCCATTTCCATTTTTTTATGCTATACCTTTCAAAAACAAAATACAATACTTGAAAAATTAATTTTCTTTCGTTTTTTGTTTATGTTTTTCGATCATTTTCAAAACAAAAGTGTACGTAACCCGAAGCCAAAATTATATATTTTGGCTGTATTTGTAATAACAAAGCCGGCAACCAAACAATCGAAGTTATCCAATGTAAAATTTACAGTTTCGATGTTTTGTTCAGAAACCGAGATAGTTTGGTGAATCGAGCTCCTCGAACGTTAACTAATACTGATTTGTGTAAAAAGTTCGAACAATTGTTTTCTTCCAAAAATCAATTTACACCACCCAGGTAGGAATTGTACATAACAGCTAATTAAGCTGTTCTTCCACTACTTTTAAAATCACGAGAGAGTAGAGTTTAAGTTATATATTTATGCCTGGAGGGGCATATAGTTTGTTATTAATATTAAGGTATAAAGAAGGCGTAACGTTAACCCTTCTTGTAATTCAATTTCAACTTGGAAAGTTGAACTGACGCTCCTTGAGGTGGATCAGAACTTGGCCTTACATTGTAACTATTAATTCGTTTTTGAATAAATGTAAAGGCTAACTATAGCGTTAAAGTATAGAATTTTTTGAAACATTGGAACCAATTTTTTAGAGTGCCATGATAACCTGTTGTTTTGTATTTTACTAATTAAATGTCATGCTTAATCCGATTATGCCTAAACATCATGTGACTCACATATAAATCTAATTTTTACTATACGACATATTTTTCGGTTTCCGAGAACACTACTTCGTATTTGTCACCGATTCAGAACAAATATGCCACAAAAGATCAACAATGAGTTTTTTCACCTTATGAATTATCATCACCATCTTTTCTATACAAAGTCATTCAATGAAGCATTTACATAGACCATATAATGGCCAGTGCCAATACAGGAATATAAACAAAAGCTTTAAAAATTCATAATACAACAATTCTGGCAAACTCTAGATTCAAATTACGCAAATTCAACTTGCGTACTGCAGTCGAAAACATCCCACTATAGTATATACCAAGTGAAAGTGTTATATATTACCGGGTTACAACAAAAGAAAATGAAATTAACACTAGTATAATCTAAGCCACAACTGTGACATACCTATGATCATACCTATTAATGTATTGCAAATTAAGAGCATGTTAGGATCCAACGAATGTCAATAAAAATATTGCGTTGGAAGAAATATTATCGCAGGCAAAAACGTGGTAGAGACACTCTCACAAAAGATTTCCATTTGGATTAGCTTAAGTTTAAATTTTTCAAGATCCGATGAGTCGAACGATTGATCGTATCGAGAATTGCGAAATAAACGACATCTTAATTTTTACGGCCACAAAAGAAGAGGATAACCAATAAAATATTGAAAAAAAATAAATGACGTCGGATTAAAGTTAAATAAAGCCGAATGTGTGTTCAATGCGGAAAAAATTAAATTCTTGGGACATATCATAATAAGTGCAGAAGGTGCATTAGCTGATCCTGAAAAAATTAAAGCAATAAGAAATTTCAAAATTCCGAAGAACAAAACGGAACTGCAACGGTTGTTAGGCATGGCTACACATTCATCTAAATGTATCAACAATTTGTCGAGTGTAACATAACCACTGGGACAACTATTTGTAAAGAGTTGGTGTATTGTTGGGGCTATACTTCTACAAAACGATCAGCCAGTCGCGTACGCTTCTAAAGCGCTCAACTTAACTACCCGCAGATTAAGAAGGAGGTTACTGCTATAAGATATGCGTGCAACATATTTCATGACTACGTTTATGGAAAAAAAAGTTGGAGATTGAAAATGACCACAAGCCACTGGAAATAATTTTAAAGGAGCCAATAATGATTTTGTCGGTGCTAATTGAACCGCCTAGATTACAATGAATTTTGTTTGATGTTATTCAGTACGCACCTAAGATTACGTATAAAAAGATGAATTACTTCATATAGCGAATACAGTAAGCAGGGATTGTCATAGTAAAGTAGATTCAGATGAGTAAGAACTAGAAGTTAGTCTTGTTCTAAATATGAAAAAAACGGCAGGTCATAATTTTATATAAAAAGTGATACAGAACTACAAGAATTATTAAGTGTAGTTATGAATAGTTGGCCTAATGATGAGAAACTGGTATCACAGTTAGCAAGAAGTTACTGGAAATTCAGGAACGAAATTGCTTATTACGAAAGAATTTAAATGTATCAAAATCATCGAACGCATAATGATCAAAAAATTAGGGTTCTGCAAAATATTCATCGTGGTCATTTTGGTATTCAGAAAACGCTAAATTTAGCTAGAGAAATTCTATTTTAAAGAAACAGGCCAAAGGATATTAGCAAACCTAAGGAACCACTAATGTGTAAAAAACTGCCAGAAAATTTGAAATAGTTGCTTCGGATATATTCCATTTGTCCTCAAATAACAAGAATTATCTCTTAATTGTAGACAGCTATTCGGGATTTTTTGATTTTAAGGAGCTACAAAATGGTATTCTAGATTGGAATCGGCTCAAATTTTACCAAACAGTAGTGACGTAAGCAATCAGAATGAGTCTACAACGATGTCACAACAATGTTTTTGATGAAAGTTAGAATAGGTTTCACTACACCAACCATACGATTCACCATCATCCCAAGGACTACAGACGACACGATTTGGAAGTCAAACGTATTAAAAAAAAAAAAACAAAAAAAATAATAGAAAGTAAGAAGCTATTGTAGATATTGTGATTCTGGTGCAACGCAACATAATGTCATACGAACAAAAGTAATTTAGTAAGCTAGAAGAAATCGACGAGTTGAAAATTGCCGTTGAAAAGAAAAATCAAAGTATTTTTGCGAATAAACGTGGTGATATTCCAGTGAAAACATTTTATAATGGTAACATATCGATTACTGTGATGAAGGATGTTTTATTGGAGGAAGTTTTGAAATGCAACTTGATGTCGATATGTAGTTTGACTAAAAAAGGCTACAAAGTGCTGTTTGAGGGTGACCAAGCATTTGTCTCATTCAGTGAAATAATTAAATTCGTTGGACAATTCGAGGAAATCTCGACTTGTCCAACGAATTTCATTAGGAAGGAAATCTGTATAAAGTCACATATCATGTGGACAACAAAGTGTTTGCTGGTAACATGAATTTGCATAAAACTTCTCAAAGTTTGTGGTATTTTAGATTGGGCCACTTGAATGCAAATGATATGAAGAGACTGTCAAGTAAGATGGCTGATGGATTAAATCTAGTAAATGTTGACAACAATACGAAGTTGTGTGAACCATGCGTGCTTGGGAAAAAACACATTCATCATTTTCGAAAAATAGAAATGTGCGATCATCACGCGTTTTGGATTCACAGTGACGTATGTGTTTCGATGCAAACGACTGCATATGATGGTTCCAGATATTTTGTGGCATTTATAGACGATTTTTCGAGAGCATCCAGTGTTTATTGCATTCAACGGAAAAGTGAAGTGTTGGTAAAGTTAAAAACTTTTTGTGGCGATGGCTAAAGCACTTCATGGTAAAAAAGTGATCAAACTAAGACAATGGTTGCGAATACACGTCAACAGAATTTAAGAGCAACTGCAATGAAAAAGGTATTCAAATGTCATTAACTGTTCCGTATAATCCCGAAATGAATTCTATTTTTAAGCGATTAAATCGAACACTTGAAGAAAAGTCAAGAACAATGCTTTTGGCAAGTGAACTGGATGGGAAGTTTTGGAACGAGGCTATCATCACTGCAAACCTTGGTCTAAATTTGGATGACCTCGGTGATGACGAAGAAAATATCAACAGTGCAAGTTCAGATTGCATTGGTAACAACAACAAGGCAATTCCACGAAAAATTGTACGAAGACGGCGGGCACCTAATCGATATGGTGAATGGGCAACTATGAGTGAAGGCTTTCACAATGCATTGATTGCTGGAAAACTTCAAGAGGATGAAAATCTTGCTTTATCGGTTGAACAGTTGGTTGAAGATGATCCATCATCGATATCTAAAGCAAAACGGCGAATTGATTCGCAAGAATGAAAAAAAACGATCGATAGTGAATATCAGTTTTTAATTGACAACAAAACTTGGACTGTTTGCGATTTACCAAAAGGTAGAAGTGTCATTACAAACAAATGGGGATTTAAGTTGAAAAAAAAGCTGATGGTTCAACTGATAACTACAAAGCACGTGGTTTTACTCAAAAGCTAGGATTCGATTATGATGAAACATATGTAGCAGTGGCAAAATTAGTTACATTGAAAATTTTGCTGTCAATTGCCAATCGTTATGATATGCGCATTCATGTTATGTGCTATTATACGTCGATGATACATTGATATTTTGACGAGATATCAAAATGAGTGGAGCTGTGAAGAAACTTCTATCAAATGAACTTGATATAACTGATGTTGGTAAAGCGAGCTAATTTTTGGGAATGCAGGTTGATCAAAACATCGAAAAGGGCACCATTACGGTGAGTCAGTCA
Source organism: Tipula confusa (assembly GCA_963556175.1). Lineage (NCBI taxonomy): Eukaryota > Metazoa > Arthropoda > Insecta > Diptera > Tipulidae > Tipula > Tipula confusa. Next base: position 208,955,035 of record OY744475.1, read on the forward strand.
AAATATTTAGAGTAAGTTGTAAAAGGTTGGAATGCAAAATTGTAAATCTAAATCGACACCAATTTCCATGTCAAAAGGGTTTACATGTTGATGTGGGTCAAAATGGAAAATTTCGAATCATCCATATCGTGAATTAATTGGGTGTTTAATTTATGCACATGTGACTACCAGACCAGATTTGTGTGCCTGAATTGGATATTTAGTTGTGTTCAAAATTGTTTCAGCGAAACTCATTTCATTTACGCGAAACGGATTTTGAGTTACATTCGTGGCACAATTGACATGAAAATTGTTTATAAAAAAGACGTCGAAGCAAAGACATTGGTTGGCCACAGTGATTCAGATTGGGCAGGTGATAAAAATAATTTAAAATCCACATCTAGATATGTGTTCAAGTTATTTTGAAACAGTCAGTTGGTCATCATGTAGGCAGCCAACTGTTAGTAAGTCGACTGATGCTGAGTTCATTGCACTCTCTGATGCTATTAGTGAGGGCGAATAGATAAAGAAATTATTGGTTCATTGTAACTGAAGATCAATTACAATGAACCAATTCCAATACATGAAGACAATACATCTTGCATCAAAATTGCTGAGGAGTCACTGTTATACAAACAAATGAATCATTTTGATGTAAAATATAAGTTTACACGAGATTATGTTCATTTCATACTTCTAATGGTTCATTTTATACTTCTGTGCTTGAACATCATCCGAAGACCAAGTGGCTGACACAATGACAAAAGCTCTTGGAAAAACCTTGTTTATCAAGCATCGTAAAGATTTAAATTTAGTTTAAAGAGTTTGAATCATTTAAGTTTTTCATGTTCAATTTTTTTACAAAATTATACACAGTGAACAAAAGTCGTTGTATAGGCTTTAAAGCTATCCACCACCAACATACACATGTGTGCAAACAATAAAAAAACATACACAAATGTGTAGCTTGGTTTTAAATTAATACAATAAACTGCCATTATTTTCACAGTTTTCATTAGCAAACCAAAATGTTTTGCCTGAATTATGGATATTTTATTTTTTTGGATATATTTTACAGTTTTGGCAGTGTAACTACCATATTTCTGGAATAAATTTTGAACTTTTAATGAGCTTACTAGATTTTCAAAATTTAAAAAAAAAAAATTCTGGAATTTAATTTTTAATGGAGCTAACAATTTTTTTTACCATGCTTTTATCGAGCTTTTAACATGTTTTTATCGATATTTTAAGTCATGTGCTCTGGTCCTTGACCTAGATGAAGTTGTTGATATAGTAGACCTTGCGACTCTTGGTCGGACACAAGAAGTGAGTGTTATTCGCCATTTTATTTAAAGAACTTCACATTACAGCTAGGAATCCTGGAATTGACCTAGGAATTGGCTTAAAGCTCCCAACTTACTTTTGAGTGATACAACTTAATTAACAAATTTTAGGGATATAAATTTAATTAATTAAATTTATATCCCTAAAATTTGTAATTAACAAATTTTAGGGATTATTTGGGTTTGTATAAATGAGTTTGATTGGCTGTTTGAATGAATGAATCGTAAACGAAATGGTATCCTTAGGAATTTTTATTGGCACAAATTTTTATTGAAAGACCTGCGTTGAAGGCTTAGTAAGGTTAGGTTATGTTGCCCTGGTAATTTCTATTTTTGTTAATGGGCTTTCATGCTGGGATGGTGCTTGCAAACTTTTTACGCATTCCTTGTTGACTTTTGAAGCACTATATTTTCATTTTGGCCCATATTTTAGGAACGACATATTACCACATTTACACATATTTTTCTTTACATTTTTTTTAATATCTTGAATTTACATGTTTTAACTCTGAAACATTGCACCAGTGACCAGTAGATTCCAAGAGATGAGTCAGGTGCATTAAATATGGCAGGAAGAATACGTTGTCAATATGATCCGAGCCAGCAACGGTCTGTTTTTTCATGCATATTTATATAAGAAAAGTCCTTCATTTTTATTAGCACTACAAATTCCAAACTAATTATAATTTTCACAATAATTGAAATGAAGGTAACCAAACCAAAACCAAATTTTTCGATAAGATTTCATATTTTTTGACATTTTTGACTTGAATAATGAAGAGTGGCAATCATATATCAACTCTTGAACAGCGAAACCAAAAAAAAACTGTTTTAACTTTTCTTATAATTAAGATGTTTTGACTTCGGTGTTGGTTAAGAAAAAAGGTAAAAAAAAAAATAAATTTCGAACGAACTAAATGAAAATTTATGAAAAGTTTCGGCAACAACAATTAATCATACTATATATATACTTGTACAGTATGTATATAGCGCGGTAGAGCCAACTAATAATGATTTTCAAAGTAGTGTAACAAGATAATTAGTGCCAAGTTGAAATATTTTTGATGTCAAACAAAGTCATTAATATTCTTAGATGCCATTTCATATTTTTATTTTTGTTTTGTCTACGACATTTTCGGGTTAATAAATTTTAAATGAGATTGATTTTTATGGCAATTAAATTTGTTTGGAAATTTTTTTTTCTTTATGTATGTGGGATTTTAGAAATAGAATACGAGACGATTGTTGAGAAATATTCATAAATTTATAATATTAGAAAATAATATATATTTTTTCTTGAAATGCAGACAGATCTGGAAAATTTTAAGAATGTCTCATCGTGTTGTGTTAGCTATAACTACAAGAAACTTAATAATAGTTTTTTTTACAGTCAAACGAAGTTTTCGATGCCATTTTCTAACTTTAATTTGCAAATATTTTATTTCTTATTTTATAATTTTTTGGATCATGGTTTTTGGCTCTTACAGTCTTTATCTGTAAATTCGACGAAATTTTGACAAAGTGATATTAAGTGGTTTTTCCGATTAAATTATTAATAGCCAGATTTGTCCAATATCTACCTTATATCAAATTATGGTCGGAATCGGTTTTATCCGAACTTATCAAATTATGAAATATTGCATTTAAACTTAACTGATATCCAATAGTATTTGCAATCGCAAGAATTTTAACTTTTTAAATGTGACCAGATGAGAAAGTAGCCAATTTTATTGCTGAGCTTTGCCAAACTTTTCAGCGGCTAGTTTAAACTGCAAGCTTCGGGATAAAATTCTCTGTGGTATATGGGACTCCAACTTAACAAAACAATTTTTGGCAGAAAAAACAATGAACCGTGGCTGCAAAAGCAACAAAAACCACACTACAAATATATATTGCCAAGCAATATACAAACTACCCATCGACTACAAAACAATGTGAACAACAAGACCCACCTGCGGATATCTATCGCTTTATAACATGACCACGGTCATATCCGAAAGGTTTATCGTTCAGATCAAGGCAACCGTCAGATTAATCGTCAGTTAATGGGTAATGGTGAAGCTGGTATCTATGCTGCTTGCACTGCTGTGCGTTGAATTTAAGGTGTCTCCTAATCGATTTTAATGTTAGGACAACTCACATATTCGTTTCTCCATTTATCGATTATTTAGGCGTATCCTTCCGTTAATTGGCTGCACAGTTCTGATTATTTGTTTCACTTGTTCCATGATTGCGCTCGGCCCAATAATGTTAGCTACTGATTAGTTCCTACAATCTCGGCTAATAAAATATTAGCTAGGTTAGATCTAAGCCTATCAGCAGCATACATTTGACGAGAAAACGGGATAGTGACAAAAAACATCAGGCCACAAAAAGGTACAAAGTAAAGCAACTACTTCCTAATAAATGGGAGATTACCTTCGTAATAAATTAACTTAAATCTAGCGACGATTTAAAGAGATAGAATTACGTTTACGAGTATATGTAAATCAATTAGTTGGGCCATCGCATTGACAAAAGTGGCCTTCATTCGACGAAAGACAAGATTGAAACAATCCGCAAAATATCAGCACCAATAGACAATTATTTAGTTTAGACTGTCAATTTTGACATTCTCAAAAAAAAAAAGAGAAGCAATGGGCCTGCTAAAAACATTCATTCGTCACCAATATTTGCCTGTAACACGGATAGACTACGTAACAGATTACCAACCGTCGATTAGAACACAAATAGCGATTCTTCAGTGAAACATTCTAAAATAGCTGTCAGAGTTGATTGCTTCAATCCGATAGAGCATGATATTAAAAATTTCAACAGAGGGCTGTCGGTTCGCAGTTTCGCAAAATATCGTCGCAAAAAATGCAAAAAACATGAAAATGTTTATTTTCATCGATCTTGTCGTAAAGGACCTTAACACACAACCACAAATTTATGACCAGGGATCGTTCATCTCACTTTTAACGATCACATAATTTAGGGATGCTTCTCTAACGCCGTAACCAAAATCTACGCAAAAAATTCTATATTATGATATTATGATAGCCCTACAATCGGACTTAGAACTAAAGCATTTGTTTCTGGTCCCTGACGTCCTCGTAGTGCATCAACGCCACTACAAATGCTTGATTTTGAGATTCTAGAGCAATAGTTCAAGGTTGCCGGAATTGCATCGGAGGCAATTCACATGCGCACGCGGTTGGGGTTCTGTATGCACGACATTACAACGCACCTTTCCGTATTTAATTACTAACACAGAACGTTTTCACCCTTGCACCGCTTTTAAAACCGTAAAGAACTGGGTGCTTGCTGAATCGGTAAAGACAAAGATGAAGAATTTAATGCTTAGTCACTTGGCGACAGGAAACCGTCTCAATAGTTGAGCACTGCAATTTTGAACGCTAGTGAAAATTTAAACGATGCAACCATTCGTCAATTTTGGATGAAGAGGTTGTCAAATAAGTGTCCTTGAAACGTCTGCGCGTAGTACTAGTTATCAAAGTTCAAATAGTTCAATTAACCAGAAGCTTAAGGAATTCAAAAAATCTCTTTTATCAGAAATTTTAGAAATGTTTGAACATAATTCTCGTTCTAAATCAAATTCTGGACGCCGTCCTAATTTTTGGTCACCACATGGTTCCAGTAAGTCTAGACAAAATCATTAAATTATCAAAATTCTTCCGATCAAAATGTTGATCTTTCGGCAGCGAATAATTTTACTTATTATTACCATCAACGTTTCAGTGCTAAAGATTTTACATGTAAACCTGGCCGTGTCTTCTAAAAAATTCTTCCAATAGTTCTGTTTCAACAAATCGTTGTCATTCACTTCATTTTTTCATTTTTGTTAAGTCGTTACCTGTGTCATTACCTATCATCGACACCAATTTTCTGAAGAACACCGGGTTACTCGTTGATATACAAAGAAAGAGGCACATATATCCATTAACGTCTTTGTATACATTTTGAACACTTTCTTTCAATGATACGCCAGCTTTAACTGCGATTGATAGATCAACAACGGACCCAGGAGTATTTAACAATATTATAAAATTTTCTATCCTAACATCGGTAATATCAAACATAACGTGGCACACAAACTTAAGAGAGGACCTCCGATTGCTTGCAAAACACAGACATAATTATAACTCATAATGAAACTCGTGGTTTGCCAACGAAGCAATAGTCCTTAGTCCAGCCCTCTTCATCTTGTGAAAAAAACAAAACGAGAAGAGACCGTGAGGATTTTACTCAACGTCCCGAGGGCTGTAAAATTTTTCCAACGATACATCTTGTTCAAGCTGACCATAATAAATGTACCAATAGAACCGACGGACATTCCGATGACTGAACAGGCAACAACTTTTATTTTGGGACTTGCCACAAAACAATAGAAAAAGTTTTATTTATATTACGAAATTTGTTTTTCAACGCACATGCGATATTTGAAATTCGTTTCCTTATTTTCAATAATTAACTAGAAGGTGCGTTACCACACAATAAAATAATCGTGTGCAAAAAAGAAAAATTTAAAAGGATGAACATATGCTTTTTTGTATGTTCAACTATTTTTCGTTTGGTTAGATTTTGTTTGCAATAATTTGCGTAGTATGAATTTAGTAGTGTAAATTTGAGCCATACAAGATGTTTATCTGGTATAGTAATCTGTGACGGTATATAGGACTAATGAAACATTTGAACTATGCAGCTATTAGACTATAAGAAAAAATGTTTGTTGCTCATTTATTATTCTACCTTCTTTTTAAAACTCAAAAGGATTGTACTTTGCGATTGTGGCTAAATCTGGAAAAGCCTGATATTTTTATAGATACTATTTTTTAGAAGGTTACAAACTATTGATAGACCGAATGTAATAGCGCATGTATTCCCCCGTCTAGTTAGAAGATGTTGAAAATATCATGCGGGATTTTTTGAAACTGTAAAAGCATTTGTTTATACAATAAAATTTTGGAGGACTATTTCGCCGTTGGCACAATTTTGTATTTTAACTGATGAATGCAAAACAGTTGGCGCAGTGTTTAAAGCTTCAGTGTTTGATATCATGAAGGAGAAGTCTAATTTAGCAAAAGGCTTATTAAACATTCTAAATTTAGATTTAATTTCTTTAAAAACTCACCAATTTTTCTCAATTTTCTCAATGATCAGCGTGTTCCAAATACTAAGAACAAAAAACGTTAGTAATGACTGTAGCTCTGTCACTCTATGGTTGGGTAGATAAATATCGTAGATGGTTGGTTACATTCAAAAGCTTGTCGTGGATAAAATATTACAATCTTAAAGCGTCGATGATAGCTATTACCAGTTCCTCCAAAGTAAATAAAATAAAAGTAGAGAACGTTGTTGAGCTACTGCTATCTATACTGCTATAAATGCAAATAGACATCTCGTGTCTGATTTTATCTCATCAATCGCTTCCATATTGTCATTGCACGTCAAGTTTAATTGACGAAAGTTTTGTTATGGTATATAAAGCATCAACCTTGCACTTCCAGTTCGTTAAAAATTCTGATAAAAAATTTAATGTAACCAAATACAGATCAAATAAGTCTCAGTCTTTACAAAAAGTATATCATTGCAAAGTACATAATAACTTTTCACATAAATCAATTTTATTAATGCTCTACCTCGACCAAAGTTTTTTTCAATCCCACCATTTGGTACATCTATAGCCAATAAAATTTCATGTCCCCCAAAACAGATAAAACAAAGAGAAAAGTTCCAACAAAACTTATTGAAAATGATGTGCATGGTTCTAACACATAAAAATAATATTCTAGTTATGTCATTTTATTGCAGAATTGTCATCAACCATCTCGTGCATCCGTCCATGTATGGTGTTTTCCCTTAGATATTGTTCCAAATTTTAGTCTCGATTCATGTAATTTATCCATTTTTACAATCTTATGAGGTTGTTGCATAAAAAAGCATATATATAAACAACATAAAACATACATAATATAAATTCACATTCGACATCTTATATGTATATATTATTATGTTATCTTATCTTAAAAACAGAATTCATAAATATTTAAACAAAAAATGAAGCAAAATCATGAAACGAAATAAAAATCATAATAAGATGATTTCTTCGTTTCTATGCTGCAATTTTTTTTTTTAGTTCATAGAGCATAACAAATTTTGTCGTCTTTTTATGTGAGTATGTATACCACACAAGAAAAGCTTACATACATTACCATGTTACTAAGTACTGTGTACCGAGTACTCAAAAAATACCGAAACGGTTGAGTTTTAAAAGGTGATGTACACCTTATAGATGATTATTTATGGTTATGTCTCGATGACCTTGAAAAATGTGTCAAGGTCAAACTAGTAATTTAAATTCGTTTTAGATAACGCTTCGAGAAAAAAATATTCATAATGCTAGCCTATATTTTCTAATTATCATCTGTTCGTAAAAGCCTCAACTCACAACCCTGAAAGGGTTATCAGTTTTCTAGTTTCTGATTTTTGATATTTAGTTTGAATATTTGTAAACTGTATAGAATAGAAGGCCAGCAATGACATAGAAGAGAACGATGCTAGCAGAGGCAAACCACCTGGGAAAATCATGGGCGGAAATAAAAGCAATAGCCCCAAATAGAGTAAGATGGTTCAGAATAGTGGACGCCCTATGCTCCTAAATTGGAGATAAAGAAAAAAAAGAAAAATAGCATATAAGACGAATCATTGGAGTGCTCGGTTTTGGTGCAAAAAATGAGTATTCAGTAGAATTATACTCCAACCTGGGTCTTGTATATTGTATGTGTTTCTGATGGCGTAAACTAGCAGTTACAATAATCCAAGACATCTGCCTGCGAAAATTGCTGCTTTGTTTATTTGTTCATCTCAAGATATTCTCTTTGATAAAGCCAACTTGATTTACCAGTCATTCAGTTCGGCCAGAAAAAATACAGAATTAAAATTAGCTGGGTTTGAATTCAGATCTCGCGTAAAGCGATTGTTCATACCCATTTTTCTGCGAAAAATCATTTCGCTATGAACAAATAAAGAAAACAATAAAAGGTGGAAAGCGAGCTGCCATCAACATAGGAGTACATTGGATTGAGAGTTACGGATAGAAGAGATTTGATAAAAATTAGAAAAAGGCTTTTGGAAAAGGTGGATACCTGAGGGACATCAGCATTTAAAACATGTGGAAGGAAGTCGCGCCATCTACCACCGTTTAGGCAAGGATTTTGAGGCAAAAAATATAGATTCTCAATCCATTAAGTTAACGAATTGTAAAGACCAAATTTTATCAATTTGACAGCAAACCATTGTGCCTTACGCTATCAAATGCGCTCGAGTGGTCAAGTACTTTGGAAAGCACCGAGACCATGGCGATTGGATGATAATTCGAAGAGTTCGGGATTGATGCCTTTTTTGGCACATGGTGTATATGAACATTTTTTCAATGGAGGGGGAAATGCCAGACTTTAAAAAATACCCTCCGGACTTTGGTGACAACACTAGGCCTGATTCTGAGGATATAACCCAGGTTTAAAACGTGCCACAACTCTTCTCTGGCCTTCTTTTTGTCTCTTTCTTTTTATCTTGGGTCACGATTCGCGGTATCAGGTTTCTAGCAGCTTTAATTTTAGCGAAATTATCAGTTAAAGGGATTTCACAGCCGGTAAAAAGCTTTTTTATTGGCGGTTGCTGTCTTACAGTCGTGATTATGCCAATCACATAGTGATTGTGCCATTCGAACTCTTGAAAGAACTTGTTTATTCAAGAGAACTTAAAGTGATACATACAAAGATATTGTATTTCTCTGCACTAGTTGTTAAAACCTGATCCAGTAGATAACCTGTATCATTGACCCAATCTGATAATCTCGTAAGCTAATCTACGGATTAGCTAATCTGACAGAGTCTTAAATCTAAAATAAATGGCACTGTTTGGAATATTTGAGCTTCGATAAAGACCACATAAGAAGAGGGTGTGTTTCGAGACATGGATTTCCCACAAAAAACTGAAATCATTATTCACACTTTGATCTAAAAAACTGGGAATGGAAAAAGGTATATTATTACAGGCATACATGGTTAGCCCTTTTTGGCTAAAAACCGATGAATTAAGAAATAATCCAGGAAGCCTAAAATGTTGGTTTTGTTAAAAAGTGAAACCACGGGTTTTTTGGAAGCTGTTAGGTTTTGCATGGCTGCAAAATTTGTACGCAATCATCGAATATTACAAAACTGAAAAGAATATTCTCTCCATGACATAAAAATACAAAAACACAAACTTAAAGAACGTAAGAACAATGTTCACAATAGCACATCCAAGTTATATTATAAAAACTTCCGACTTCCAGCACTAAAATGTACCCGTGGTGTATCATACATTACTGTAACCAATGTATATCAGTGATTAAGCTAAGTTAACTCAAATTTAACAACTAAAAATGATTTATGCTATATACAGGATAGGATAGATCAATAAATTTCGAGACTAACCCAGAGAAAGCACCTCAAATGAAAATTTTTCAGAACGTAGCAATCTTCAAACGATATGTGTTAAAATTGTGTGTGGTTTGTTAATTGCAAACGAGGTCACACATACACAAATCATGTTGGTCGCTCTGGTTAAAGCAGTAATTCAAGAAAACAATCAAGCAAATAAAAAGTCGCGATAAAAGATCAAAACGTGAAAATGCGTGAGAAAGCTGAGATCATAATGATATCAATTGGTAGTATATGGTCAATATTTTGCATACAAATTTATTTATGCAAAAGTTTTTTTCACAATGGAACAAAAAACAAAAGAGCATTTTTATTCCTGTTTACTTAAAAAAGCAGTCAGCTGAGTGGAGAGCAGGTGATAAAAAGTGTCCAAAGTATCCAGATGTGCAACAGTCTGCTGGCAAGATTATGGTGTCTGTATTTTAGGATGCACTCGATAAAATATCTATTGACACCCTACAAAATTGACAAAAACCACACGCGAAAAAAATGCTCTAGTACTTTTTAAACCGATTTTCTACAAATAACCATTGCTTTTTGAAATGTAAACCATTTAAGCTCGTTAAAAGTTGGAAAAGAAACGTGTTTTAATCAGCTTCTCTTGTTCTTCTTGATAGAGAATTTAACAGTTAAATGTACATAAAAAAATGTAATACTGGTATTCAGAAGAGTTTGAACATAAGTCAAACTTAAATGATTCAAAAGCTATGTCCTCAATATACATTCCCAAGGGCATTTCAAGGTTAAGTAAAAAATAATAATTAAAATAATGTTTTTGAAGTTCTTCCAGATACTTTATGTTTTTTTTATAGTAAACCTAGAAATATAAACTAGCAGCAGCCTGGAGATTTTTAGGCACTCGGTACATATGTATTATAAGGTTTAATAAAAAAATAAAAAATCGTTAGAGCATTACAATGTTTTATCGTTTGTTTTTATGAATTTTGTAGCTTGCTCGATACAATCGTTTGGGATTGATGAAAGTTCGTTTACATAACTCATACATTAAAACAACAATATAATTTGTATATATATATATATATATATATATATATATATATATATATATATATATATATATATATATATATATATATATATATAGATAAGCACTTCTTTTCAAAGATTATTTTGAACACGACCTTTGTCCAATGACAGAAATAAGTCATTTTTATGTTTGTTATCCTCAGTCTAAAATTTAGATTAGATCGATTTTCTTTCAAAATTTAAGGAAATTATGTCAAATATGGAACAAGGGACAACTAGTCCATGTTTTAAAGTGGATTGAATTAAATTGGAATTATACAAATTCATCTGAAATTATAAAGTCTCAATTAATTTGGATAAAACTTTAAGGTATCATTTTCCCTGGAGATTTTATAACAGTAAAAATGTTTTCGGATCCAAAACCACCTTAACCAAAGGCATCATTAAAACTGGAGTTTATTTTGAATTTACCGTTGTTATAGGATGAGCCAAAGTAGACTAAATATTTTGAAAATAAGTTCTGAGTGACTTGTTATCTAATTAAAAGGAAACTCAAGTACAACGTTGGTACCTCAAAAGTTTCTTTATAACATTTAAATGTAGGAAAATATACCATTACAATGCAATGAAATATTCCAATGAAATGTTGATATGTTCACTTACCACTTGTGTTGCGCTATATGGTGCCCATTACAAAAAAATTACATTTGGCACAGACGTCTCATGATTCCAGTACACGAAAAAAAAAATTTAGGGCCGTATAACTGAATTTATATAGATGAAACCCGAGTTCTATGAAGCAATGCAATAAATAAAAGCAACGCGCACGGAATTCAGATGGATAGTTTAATAATTCAGATGGATATCGCCGGATATATAACAGAACTGAAAATCTGTTTGACCCCATAATGGTTAAGAAAGTAAGCTCTAAGGGCGTAAACGGTTACAACGATTACCAACTTGTAAAATGACAACTTTCAATCAATCCAGCCACAGTAAAATACACATAGTCAAAACGGAAAAATAATTATGACAGATAATGAAACTTATAGCATCACCAGTCCACCAACAGAACGGGTTGCTAAAAGTGACATAGAGAATCTTAAAATCGAACTGTGGACTGCACAGAATTTAGATATTGAGACACAAATTATAATTTATTAATTTATTTATTTTAATTATAAAACAACTAAAAAACTTAAATTCTTTCAAAAAAATGTCATCCAAGTTACACACTCCATTTTGAGCATGTGCTTATTCATGATGGAATATGCAACAATGGTTGAAATAATAATAATTAACAAAAAAGTAAAAAAACGACGTATATTGCCAATGAGTCAGCCCCACGCCACTTTAACAATTTTGCTTTAAACGATTTGGCTGATCTTAACCTCTCTATGGCTAGTGGAATTGAATTCCAAAGTGAAAGGCCACTAACAAAGAACGATTTATTTAGTGAACGATTTATTTATTTTTGGGGGCAGAATACGCAAGTTAGAGGAATGAGATCTACCAAACAATAATTTTCTAAACAAATAGAAAGGTTGCTTAGTTTTAAGCAATTTAAAAATAAAGAGGCTAATACGAAATACTGATAATCTACACTCTAAAACAACACTCGATTCTTAATAGCAAAAATAAATCTGGTGCAAGCCTCCAATCATCTTTGGAGAATATCCAGATTTAATTGAAGCATGCCAAACAAAACTATACCACCATAAATAAACTGAGGCAAAACAAAAATCATCAACATTCGCCTCTTAAATTGGCTATCCTACAAACAACTAAGCATTTCAAACAGCCTTTTACTAATACCAACTAAATAGCCACCCAAAAAGTGTTTTATTAAGAACTTGCCTTAAATTTTTAATAATATTTTAAAATAGTATAAGAGAGCCGTCAAGATGAATCCCTGGAAAGGAGGAAGCATCTAACGCTTTCTTATAAATTATTATGCACTGCGATACATTATGCAATTGACCATCTAACCATACAGTATTCCTAGTAAAAAAAATTTCGATCTATGTCATTATACAATAAGAGACCCAGCACTGAACCCTGAGGTACGCCTGAAGAAATACAAATGTTACCAAAAAAAAAAACTACTTGAGCTGGACTAGAAAGGTAGTTGAAAATCAAATTAGGAGTAGAAATTGAAAATTTAAAAAGGGCAACTAACTTTTTGAATAAAATTTGGTTATTAATTTAATCAAATGGCTTAGACAAATCTAACAAAGATAAAGATGTTAGCTCCTCAACATCCATATTACGCCTAATGTCATCAAAAACATTTAATAATGCAGTGGAAGTACAATGCAAATGAGTCTGAATTTGATCACTAACGACTATCTCAAAAGCCTTAGGAAGAGAACTTAAATACTTATTGGTCGATAATGAGACAGTTCTGAAGAACTAATAACCTTTGAGATGGGAATTATGCTACTAAGCTTCCTCTGGTTTGGAAAAAAGAGGACGTGTGGATACAATTAAAAATAAACGACTACCAGAGTGGAAATAAGAGCAAAAAAAATTATTGATATCATTGGGTTTGAAAGCCCCATTAATAATACTCCTGCATTTATTGAGGCCCAAATTGCGATTATTACGTTAAAAAGTAGGAGGAAGAAAAGAAACTTATCAAACCTATTTTTGTAAAAATTGCGTTTAGCTAGCATAATTAGGGTTAAACTCCTCTTCCAAGCCTGCTTTATTATGCCAAGTTGGACTGATTACTGGGATATTTTTTCCATAAATGATATTTACTAATTCTAACACAAATCGCATTTTAAACATCCTGAGACAACCAGGGTGGAGATTTCGACTTAAATCTAATTGACTTATGTAGAACACTTTCAAAAACCGATCTAATATACGAATTGAAACATTAAATTTGACTACTAGAAAACTAATCTTCCCAAGGAATCAAGCCGCAAGTTAAATAAAGACAGAAATCATCTAACCTGGAATAATCCTAAAAATAAAACATTTTGCTTTCGGAGGTAAATAGCAATCGACAGAAAAAATTAAAATATCGTGATGTAAGCCTATTCTGAGGGACAACTTATTGAAAAAACAAATGAAACTATTAGGACATGATAAAGCGTGCTCAATAAGTGAATAGGAAGCACCGCTAGTGGTAGGTGCTTCTTATTCACAACAAAAGGTAGGTGCAACACCTACAAATATACATAACCCACCATAAATAAGGGGAGGTAGATCACTGTCTTTCCCAAACAAATTAAATCCTTCAATAGCCAAAACTGAATTGGGATTCAGAAGCAGAACAATTTTATTCCAATTAGGAAACAGAATTGGGATACACTAACGAAACCATCAAGTGATGTAGAAATTATATTATTGGTTTGGAACTCCATTGGGAAAACAAAAGACTAGCACAGACTTGGAGAACAACTGTGCTGGAAAAACTATAATTACTTGCCAATATACATGGAAATTAAAGTAGGTGCCCTAGTAGACCCTCATGAAATTGAAATAAAGCTAGAAATAAAAACAAAAATGTATAAAAGCCTATCAAAAAAATCAAACATTTTCAAAAACTAAACGCAGCAGCCAGTTTTTGCTAAAATTAAATGACATTGTAGGAGCAAGCATTTTGGATTTTGGTAACCGAATTTTAGTTCATTTTAACCTTTAAAGCACCAAGCGGGGTAATTTAGGTCACCCAAAAATGGGTTTTCCCTAATTATTTCGCTAATATTTTTTGTATTATTTTCTGCTTTCGTGTACTTCATTCATTTAGTATACAAAATGGAGTATAGTACAAAAAGTGTTTTTTATCACTTTATATTTTATTATATAATTATTATATTATAGTATTATTATTTAATTTGTTATTAATTTTTTTTTGTTTACAGTAAAAACTCAGAAATAGATGACAAAATCGAAATAGGGAATGAGCAATCTGATTATGCTTTGCCAACTAACATTGATGACGGCTATGAGGTAATTAATTCTGAGAATTCGGATCAATATGTTGCAAAGTCACGTTGAGATTGGTCCAGTACGCCGTTTCCACTGACGCGACGGATGAAGAGAAATATTTTGAACGTGAGGCCGGGTGTGACAAGTTATATGAGTTCAGCAACCGAAATTATTGATATATTCAATAACCTGATATTACCAAGAATGAACGAAATAATGGTTAATCATACTAACGAAGAAGCACAACGAGTTATTGATCGGTATAGTGAAAGATTTCCTAAGAAGCAAAAAAAATAGAATGCAGTAACTGTAACTGAGCTTAATGCATTTTTTGGAGTACTTCTATTTGCTGGAGCTCTGCTCTGTAGAAAATAAAATTTAAAGGAAATGTGGACGACTGATGAATCTATTCGTAGAAATATTTTCACTGCAGCCATATCTCGCAACAAATTTGTTGCAATAACCCGATATCTTTAGTTTGACGACAAAACTACCAGAAGAGCAAGACGACACTCGATCTTTTGAGTTCTAAAATTAGCTCGGTGCTTTAAAGGTTAAAATACTTCACGCCAAAAACTAAAACTGAAGATCGGTATAGTTGCACCATTGTTGTTTCTATTGTTTTAGTATATATTATACAGCATTGCACATATGCTTAAGAATGTGCTCCAATTTCCTATAGTTTCTCCCCCCACTCAAAGCAAATATAAAATTCAAAATGGCAACTCAAAATAAACTTTTCGTTATATTATATGAAAATAAAATATTTTATATTTCTATAATATGATGATCAATATAATAACGATGAAAATGATGCTGATGATGATGACATTAACGACTAAATTATATCCCAAAAAAAAACATAATAATAATATAATCAATGATTTTTTGTATATACGGGAGAAGGGGAACGAGCAGTATGTATACAAAATAATTGTGAAGGCGGGAGGGTATATCAAATTCCAAAAATCATATAACATCGCAACAGGAACAGACATCACAGCAGACAAGTAGAAAACATCATGATTTTTTTTTAACAAATCTGTGGCGACACCTATTATATCTGTTACAAGTGCTGGCAAAAAACGAGATAAATTTTTGTTTTTGAGTAACAAAAACGCCACCATAATATATTGACAATGTTTGTATTGTATGTGGGTGGTTCGGTTGGTTGTTTTCATTATATAGAAAAACACTGTAGTTAAATTTATACATATTTCTAATTTTAAAATATAAAAAAAATGTTGCTTTTTTCGATTTTGAAATTATTGATATGAAAAATCCAGACATATCAATAAATAAAAATTAAAAAAAAAAAAAATCTGAAAAACGAAAAACACAACCAAATTAAAAATTTTATATTTATAAATATCTAAAATAACGAGATACATAAATTTAAACATGAAAATCATAAATTTTAAATTATTGTTTTTTTTTTTTTTTTTTGTTTTTGTTAATGTTTTGTGATTTACGAAAATGTTTTGTGATAAATAATAAATCACATCGAAATAAAATGGCATAATATAGATCTAATTTTGATCAGACGTGGTTGATGCTATTTTCGCGTCATGCGATGCTTGATATACATAGTATATTGAGTGTGGGATGCGTTTAAATATTGAATAATTAGTGGTGACACCAAATTGTAAACCCGATTGCTAATTATGAAAAAAAATTTATTGGTTAAAACTCAAGATCTGAAAATGAAAGATCATTATTTTACAAAAATTGATAGAAGACGTCTGAAAGTTATTGATTATGCCTTATAGTGACATAAGCCAAGCTGTAATTATCGATATGTATAAATGGCTAAAATGGCTTAGTAAAATAGTATTTTTTTTTTAAATTGTTAACTTCGCTAACACACACATAATATATGGCACGAATCCAGTATCATATATTTCTTCGTTATCTGAAGATAAATATATGTAAGCACCATGCGAAAAACAACACAGACACATTCTTGCAAATAATCAAGGGCCTAGAGTGGTGGTGGAGTTATATCAGGATTATAATCCGGATTATAATTTTTTGTTGATGACAATAAACATGGACAACAAACATGCCTACTTGGGGACTTTCAGTTATCATTTTGCTGATTCCCTAAACTGCTGTTCCAATTCCAATGATATAGGTACACAGGTACAGTACATCAATACAGTACAGAAACAATTTGTTCGTGCTTTATCAATACCAGATCTTTCGGCATATTGTCTAGAAATCAACCATTTTGAACGCGATTGTAATTGACTCAGATATTCATTGGTCCAATCGGCAGATATCACTTTCGAGGAAATGATTCGACGTTATGGCAGTTAAATCATCCAGGTCCTTTATGTTCATATTTATATGAACATAAAGGACAACTGTTCAAAACAATTTTGAGGTTTCAATGTGAATCTTTTTTCAAGGTGAGTGGACGATCACCACAAATTCCTGAGATGATATTCACTGACCTTACCTCAGCTTCCCATATACCATCGAAAGGGAGTGAAGAAGGATATGCAATGACAGGTGTTTGAGATCATATATGAACCACTAAAATATTTCGAAAATTTTCTAACGGGTACATAATATCATAAAACTGTGAAGTGCGAAAATTTTACCAGTGCAGCGGATAACAATTTTATGTATCATGTGCAATTAGATGTTTTACTGAAACGTCCTTCAAATATCAAAATTTCATTGACCAACCACCCACCGCATGAAAATGAAGGATCTCAATAATATATTGAATAAAGGTTCGATTATGACGAGTAGACATGTTTTTAACTGGTTTTATCGAAGTTGAGCAGATGATGAAAGTCAGCAAAATGAATTTGAGGACAAATATTACATCGTTGTGAAATTATTTCGAAGAGGAAGCCTGGCTTTTGGAAATGTATCTGTGAATTAAAACGACACGAATGAAGACCAACCCCGGATCGCCAACATCGAAATAAAACTGCTAAAAAGAGACATAGCTCCATTTTTTGGGAGTTTTTCCAGAGTTTTATGATTTCAATCGTTTTTTGATTTGTTTTCATAGATCATTCATCAAAACCTCCATCAGGCACATAAATTTCAATATCTGAAGGGGCGCTTGAGAGTTGGAGCTACTAACCTTCTGAATCCTATTTCAATTTCAGATACCAATTTAATTGAAGCACTGAATAATTGAGAACTCAATATGGCATGCCAAGGTTTACCTTCCAGTCGTTCATCAAGAGCTTCTTCAATATTTACCACACGATATTTGAGTGCTCCAAATTCAAAAAATGGACAGTTGATGAAAAACGAGCCTTTTTGAAAGCTGACAGCTGCTCCAACTACCTTAGAAAGTCACACAAAGGATACTACTGCTGGCCCAAGGGAAGACGTAATATGTAAAAGAAAGTTAACAATCAATACTCTTTCCTACCGCGACAGTAAAGGTGCTAGATAAATACGGCCAATATCAATTATATCGAGTATTACGCGACTCTGGTTCCCAAAGCTCATTTATTACAAAAGCATTCATCCAAAAGTTGAGGCTAGAACGTCGATATAGCAGCATTTTAATCCAAGGCCTTGCAAATCAGAAGCTTGTAGACACGAGGCTTATAGTTGACATAATTATCTCACCGCATTTCAAATCCAAGTTCACATCCGAAATTTCTGCATGCGTGGTTCCCTTTATCACCACGGTAAAGCCAGTTTAAGAAGCCGATATATCCATAATCCAGTGAATTTCAACATTTTGGTACCAGAGCAAATGCATAATGGTTGCTGATAATACCGTCTTAGAGAAGACCCTGAAAAAATTCTGGGAATCAGAAGTTTTTGTTAATTCACCATTACTACCTGGCGATAAGATTTGTGAGGAGCTGTTCGAAACCACTACCAACAAATTATCTGATAATCATTTCATGCTTAACCTTACAAGCATTACCGTCAAACGACTGTATGTTGTCGAAAAGAAACCCTCGGGAAGAAATCCCAACCTACTCAAGCAATACGTAAAATTTATGGAAGAATACATTATGCTCGGACACATGAGGGAAGTGGAACCACCAAAAATCCATCTAATGTCGTGTATTTTTCACACCATTCAGTGTTAAAAGAGACATCTACCACCACAAAATTACGCGTGGTGTTTGACGCGTCCGCCAAAACCACGTCAGGATATTCATTAAATGATAATTTGTTGCCCTACATTGCAAAATTTGATAGGCCATGTTCTCTTACGCTTTCGAGTACATCAGGTAGTGTTTGCCGCAAATGCAAAGAAGATGTATCGCGAGATCTGGATACACCCGATCGTCGATACCAAAGAATAGTTTGGGGCAGTGCTCTTAAAGCAGACATCAAGCACTTCGAGTTACAAATACGACGGTATGTTCTTGGCACCCTATTTGGCAGCCAGGGTAATAAGACAAATCGCTTAAGACCACACCAATCAACGGGAGAAAAAGACGCATGTGAAGCAGTCAAATTGGCCCAAAAAGTTTTCAAGTTAATGTTTCAATCCGAGTTTAACCTATAACGACAGTGGATGACGTGTCATTATTTTAATTATTCAGATATAGATGTTGTGCAAAGCAAAGCTCAATTTCCATCTGACGAGAAATTGTAATAATTTTTGTTAAAAATTATTTGTCATCTCATCAGGCCATTGCGACCGAGTGCTATGTGTAAATGCTACCTTACGCTCGATATATATATATATATATATATATATATATATATATATATATATATATTTATATATATATATATATATATATATATATATATATATATATATATATATATATATATATATATATATATATATATATATATATATTTATGCACAGTGTACATGTAGCGTTAGCGAATTATATGAATGTGCACGAAATATTTGAATAATTGATTTTTGTGTTTGTGTAGCGAAGTCGCTACAAACCTCAAAATCATTGTCCGACAAAATAACCGAAGTAAAAGTGTTGACGTTACAATGGTAACCAACTTCCGACACATTTACGTATCATGTCACTATCGAAGATGCAGTACCAATCACTAAGAGAGTGATATTATCCGAAGCTAGACGGATCTCTGATCCACTAGGCCCGCTAGCACCGTTCGTCGTCAAAATAAAGAGTTTTTTCCAAAAGCTATGGTTGTTGGAATTGGGATGGAACGACGAGCTCCAAACCAGACTAAGGACCAACGGCTAAAGATTCGAGATGAACTAGCAGATGTATCAAATATAACTGTTTCTTGTGCGATTGCATTGCATCGTTCGTTTACCAAATTGAATACAGTAAAGAAGAAGGTTGTTCCATTAAAAGTTATTTCACTACCACGCCTGTAGGTAAACAGAGCATTGCTGTTAGCAAGACTAGCGAAACACATTTAATCCACATTCAACGTTGCAGGTAGTCAAATAACTTGTTGGATTGATTCCGCCATTGTGCTGGAATGGCTGTCAGAACCCCCATGTAAATAGAAGGCTTACGTAGCAAATCGTACCAGCCAAATCTTTAAAGTACTGCAACTAGACAAATGGCTACATATTAAATCAAAGCTCAATCCAGCCGATTGTGCAACGCGAAGATTGAACCCAAACGCGTAAAAAAATCATCTACTGTGGTGGAGCGGACCTGAATTTTAAAGAGCCGAACCCGAGCATTGGCTAATTCACCGAAAGCCAGAAGCTACTATAGCAATCTAGAACTGCGAAAATACGAACGAAACTACATTATGAATTTTAGAAGGTCAAACCCTACGTCAAATGTTAACGCTAGGGTTGATTGGCGAGAAGCAGAGGCAGAAAAACTCAGTAGCAATCTTTCAAGGAAGAAATTCAAGCCCTTGCGAAGGACACCACTGTATCACAGAAAAGCATCATTCAATTATTAAATTCATTTATGGACGTTTGAGATCTTTTACGAGTAGGTGGCCGTATCGAAAGTGCTGTTGCACCTTATGACACCATTCATCAGATAGTATTGCCTTCATAATCCGAAATCATAATCAAATTCCCAAATACCATAGAAGCTATTTACATTGTTGTCCAGCGTTATTGTTAAGAATTGCCAGAAGAAAATTTTGGACCGTCCACGCTAGAAGCACGGTAAAACTCATAGTCCGGAATTGTGTACTCTGCATCAAACAACGATCGCTGACCGAGAACCAAATAATTCGTTCTATTACCGATGAAACGAGTAGAACTGATCCGACCGTCTCTAAAAATTGGTGTTGATTTTGCCGGTCCTATAAAAATATATTTGAAACGCAATTAAACCACCGACTGCTTTATGGCCGCATGAAGAGCTCAATATATTGCTAGTCCAAATAGAGAGACTGCTTAATTCTCTACCATTATATGAACTCTTAGGTGAGGAATGTGATCCTTTAACCCCAGCGCCATATTCTTACTCTGTATTACAAGATGTTAGATAACTTTAGAATTGTTGGGACTCGTCAGTTTTAAATGATCATGGTCGTATTTTAGATCTAGTTTTTTCATGTTTAGATGATATTGAAATCGAGACATATCTTTAATTAGCTGGACATTCTAGTATTTATCACACACTACTTAAATTTTATTAAATTTTATTTTATTGTCAGCAACATGGACTGAATTAAGCAATTAGTAATATTAATCCATAACGTCATAGCACGGTGATTAGGATGAAATCAAAAATGTACAGTATAATAAAATAAAAAAAACTGTAAATTTATTTTTGGCAGCGTAAAATTTTTAAAATTTTAAACATAGCAAACCGAAAATTGCCGGCACGATTATAACGTTAAAAAATAAATTCGCCGACACTCTAGATGAATTGGATACACCTGTTTCCCATCAATTTACATTTATTATTCATAATCCAATTCAATTTATTTTTTTTATGTGGTTGTTGTTGTTGTTATTAAAATTTAATTTGAAAGACCGAAAGTCCACTTTCTTATAATTTGTTGTTGATGTTGAAAAACAAAAAAAAAAAATTTACTCTACTCTCCAAGTTGATTTATATTCTTATTTTCATTTTGACACAGTACAATAATTTTCTTTAGCATAAAATAAACAAAATACGTTACGATGTTGTGTCATCATCATAAGGAATCAACACCACCATCATCATGTATTAATTGTATGTATTCTGTTTTGTATTGTGGTTCGCTTTTAACATTTACATTTTTTTTTTTGTTATGTGATGTTTTAAAATACACAAACAACACACGGGAAAATTATTTAAAAGAAATTTTCGGTAAAGTTAAAAAAAAAAAAAAAAAAATCAACCGAACAGTACGAGAAGACATGAAATTTATCTTTGGCTGAACAATATTTGTCATCTTGGATGTCTAATCTAATTTTATGTTTTTTCTTTTCGTTATATCATATTTAAGTTAATTAAATTTGTGTTTTATTGTAATTTTAATTTAAAATTTTAATTTTTTTGATGTTAGGTTCTTTATCTTTAATTGCAGGTAAAAAAAAAATGTAAGATTTCTGGAGTGATAAATATTCGGTTGTGTTGCAGATGAATAAACAAAAATTTACGTTAAAAATGTATACGAAAGTGGCAATAAATCATGTTGTATGTATGGATGTGTGCATCTAACAATGTATGAAAGTGTGTACACCGAGTGTCGTATGTGTATATACTTAATATGAGTTAAGGTTAAGCATGATATAGAAAATTTGTTGTTTTTGGTTTTAATTTATGCTTTTGAGGTTATTTTTTTATTGATTTTTTATGGAAATTTAGGAATGCGCCATTAATGTATATGTAGCAAATGATTTAGTGACATATTTAAATTTGTAATGATTCTTTTAAAAATGTATGAATGTCTTTAACGATTTGTTGAATTAGAGTGAACTAAGACACAATTTTAGGAACGTCAAATACTGGGTCAAATATGTTGAACAATGTTCTCGAATAAAGATTTACTGTAAATAGAAGTTGTCTCCAAGCTTTGGAGACAACTTCTTATATTTACAGTAATAGTAACAAAAGAAAAAAAAACATTTTTGAGTATCTAAAATTTTTGGATGTCTTATTCTGGATTTCCCAATAAAAACGGGTTCTTTCTTTGTAGCCGTCGTGCTCTATTTTCGTTACTCAGCATACCATGAATCTCAGCAATTACTTGCTGTCCGAAATTATCTATTTTCTTCGCATGATTTGTAATTTCTTCACTAATATATTTATCCATCCATGATTCTCCATCCATGATTCTCTATGCAGGTTATAATTCTTTATGTCCCAAGGAGCAATCACTATTCCACGTCACACATTATCTTGGAAGGCTTGAAATACTATTTTAAGATTTTTTTCTTAGTACATTCCCAAAACTGGATACCGTAGGTCCATACAGATTTAAAACGTGCATAATAGCCAATAACATATGGTATTTATTTGGAATTAAGCTCTATTGATATATTAGTTGATTTTGCTTCATATAGCTTAATGTGCCATTTTTTAGTCCGCAGTTACTTACAGTGTGTGAAGGACTACACAGTGTAATCCGCGTAAGTAGCTATTATTATCTCGGTTTTGTTAAGCAAGTCGCTAGTATGAAGTAAATATTGGTTAGCAATATATATGATTTAAGAATTGGAAAGCATTTGTTGGGTAAGTCTTAGTGAATTTTATATTTTAACCCAGAGTATTAACCCAAAGTATGGCACTTTATAGAAGACTTGGGCTACATTCACAAAAAATTGCGAAACATACATTCTTATTTTCAATCATATATTCTATGATGTGCATGATCCTTTGAACTTGATACAGATGGTATTTCTCTATAAGTCTCCTTCTATGTATAAATGGTTTATATTCCGATAATTTCCTTAGGTGTTGTTAAATGGTCTCTTCTAGGTAAGATGCAAAAATGTTTGCATTTTTTATAGCATTTGTTACCCAATTTTTCCCTTAATTTTTTATGGTGATCGTTTAAGAGATTTTGT
Source organism: Tipula confusa (assembly GCA_963556175.1). Lineage (NCBI taxonomy): Eukaryota > Metazoa > Arthropoda > Insecta > Diptera > Tipulidae > Tipula > Tipula confusa. The sequence goes on from OY744475.1 coordinate 208,978,689, forward strand.
AGCTTTTATTATAGAACATTCGGTATCTTTAGTGCATGTCCGTGTATACACGAAAGCAATCAAAGATGTCCGTCACTATATCCGAAAACCAATTCAAACGACTAATGGACAGTATCATATTCATCGTACCACGGCAACAAAGGCTGAATCGGGAACGTCTATTAAGTGTTCTGCACGTTTCGAAAGTCACGTAAGTAGCGACATTGATAGTTGTATTGATAATGGCTCTTTAGAGTCTACCTATGTTGCACACCGGTCATGCTGCCGTGTGGTGGATTGGGGTAAAACATACAGTGCAAACGTTTATAATGATGCGAAAGAATTGTTAAAAAAGACTTTTGGTAAAATTAAACCACATCGCATCAATTATATCGGGAAGTTTTGCCGAATGCCATGGCGCGACTCAGAAAACGGATTTATACATTTCACAGGTTCGAAGGTCATTTGCGAGCTTGACCGAAAGATGATCTAACTGAAAAGGTGAAACTAGATAAGTATCCGATACCGAGAATCGATGATTTTATCTACATATCAAAAAATCATTTTACATGTGAACTATTGATTTGAGGTCCGGATATTATCAAATTGCTGTGCACGTGAACGATCGTTATAAAACCGCATTTATTTCCCCACTTGGATCGTACAGAGTCAAACGAAATCTGTTTGGTCTACGAAATGCCCTTGTGACGTTTCAATGGTTGAGTGATCGCTTACAGGCTTTTTATTTACGGTCTGAAATTAAACTTTTAGGTCAATTGCCAAAAAATGGTATTCTACTCAACAAAAAAAATCAAAGCTATCGCTAAAATGGCCGAGCCAAATAATTTGTGTCAGCTGAATACATTCATTCAAACTTGTTGATAGTATATGATATTAATACCTAATTTTGCAGATATTGCCCGTCCTTTAACGGACCTAATAAAAAAAATATTTTTGGAAATGAGGTACGGAGCAACAATTGGTCATAGGTATTCGTAAGCAAATAGTTGATTACTCGAAATCATGTCAGGAATGTCGAAAATACAATGTAACTAACCTTAAACCCTACCGTTTAGTACAAACGCCAGAAATGGCTCAAAGATTTGAAATATTATCACTAGATTTGTTTGGTCCACTAGTAGCGTCTCAGTGTAGTTATAAATGGAATATTAATCGTTGAAGATACTGCTACTAAGTGGGTTGAATTGTTTCCTCTGGTGACTGCAATCGATGAAAACTATGGAACATTTTCTTATTGATGAGTTTTTCTTCAGATATGGTTTGCCCAAACGATTATTAAGTGATAATGGCAGTCATTTTGTATCTTTAATTTTACAACAAGTTGTGTATTGTATGAGTATTGATCAAAAGCTCACTCCGGTTTACCATCCTGAAGCTAATGCTGTGGAACGAAAAAATAGAGATTTAAAAACCCAACTGACTATTCTTGTGCAAACGAACCATTCTAGTTGGCCTGAATTTTTACCAGCAATTCGGTTCGCTATAAGTACTACCAAATGTTCAACAATCGAGCACACTTATGCTTAAATACCTTTGGTAGAGAGCTCTGAACTCTGACAGATCTTCAGCATGATTTTTTCAAAGTCTCGAAGAGATGGTCCTTATCGCTGTAAGAAGTCCAACACTTTTTACATTATTGAAAATTTTAAACGAAACGAGATAGGTGTATTTTATACTTCATATTTATCTCCGTTCGATGGTAAACAATCCAACGCTCCTATAAAATCCAGACGACTTTTTAGAATTAACAAGAAATATAAGAAATTCTCTAAATCTAAGTCTCCGAGTATAAAACGCTTCAAATGAGCTTTTGTTCCAATCGAGTTCAAACAAATTGGAGACGGTTCGTACCAGATCAGGTCGCGTGTTTCGTAAACGATCGTGTTGAATGAATTCCATGAATTTGGAATTTTTACTTTTCTGTCGCAACCCTTCACGGAAGTTTGGTTCAAAGGGGAGAATGTGGCATTGTGTTTTATACCTCTATTATCTACTACTGTGTGCGTGCTTCCATGATGAAGAGAGATACGGTTTAAAATGAATTAACGTATATAAATGTGAAGTTAAAGGAGTCATAAAATTGTTTTAATATTTGGAAGCAACCAACAACAAAAAAATAAGAGACGAAGATGTTACTCACGGATTCTCGTTAGCTGTGGCAAATTTTCATTTGAAAGTATAACTTTGATGTCAATTTTACCAAAGTAAGTGTCTTTGTTGATTACCATAATATTGCCATAAATGTTGATTAATGAGCACAATATTCACACAATACACTGCGTCAAAAAAAACGCAACAGGTTTGACGCAGTTTATTCTTATCTGAAATATACGCTCCACACTTTATGCCAAAAATTACGTCTAAATCGCCGACTTTTCTAAATTTTTGAGTATTTCGTATCACTGATTGATAGATGACACTAGTTTTAATATTACAAGCTGTGCCTGACTGAATAGTTAAAGAATAATTAAAGTACAATTTAGAAAAGTCGGCGATTTATGCTGTGTGCCTTATTCGACTAAACTAACTTAACTAAATTATAAAAAGTTAGTTCATGCTTTATCTAGATAGATGGAACTACTAAAAAAGTCACTTACTGTGTCTCAACTTGAAACTAAACTAAACCAAAATGTACTAGAGTTATTTTATACTGTTTGTGAAAAGTCACCGAAATGATACCACAAAAATGTAATTTTCAGTTCCCATCTATGAGGCAGTAGCGGAATCTTGAAAAATTTGCAAATTTTAGTTTGAAAAGTCAATTAAGACACACAGCATTAGACAAAATTGTTCGCACGAGGCACACAGCATTAGAATTAAAATAATCTTAGTGTTACGTAACACCAAGATTGTAGTACTACAAGCAAGTTTCACCAAATCTAACAACTCTTCATTTTTGGTTTTTTTTTTACAAGATAATTTAGAGCCCCACATAACAGCCATCAACTTTTTGAACAAGGTTATTATATTAGACTACTTTAAAAACTTTTAATTATAGAGATATGAGAATAACAACTCTGCTAAAAAAGAAACTACAATCACATTCATATTTATGAAGCATGAGGTTAGGAGGACTAGTTTTTTGTTTTTTTATCATTGATTTTATGGCGAGTTTTGGAACGAAATATACCCAGGAAACAAAAAATGGTTTATGAAACTAAATAATTCAGGAAACGCAAAGGTGTTGGTTTCGCACACGCGTTCAGGAAACGCAAAGGTGTTGGTTTCGCACACGCGGCCGACGTTGAGCTACGTTTTTGGAACTTGGGGTTTAAAAATTAGGATTTTCAGTTCAAGTGTTTTAAAGAAACTTTTGATCAACTTTATTGATCATTGTACCAATTTTCAAAATAGTATGGCTTAATTTCGATACTAATATTTTCTGAACATTTTTAATTTCATCAAAAAGTGGTTTGAACAAAAAAAAATATATAGTGAAGCAGGGAATATTCAATTAATTGCGCAGTGTACCCTTTTTTTGTGGCTACAGTAAATTCTTTTCTCGATATTTTATAATGCCTTGCGATGAGATAATCGAAGAAAGTTTCTCATATATTTACCAAAAACCATGCAGTGTGGTGTCAAATCATACAATCGTTTTAACCAATTTATTGATCGCTATAGCTAATTGAAACTACAAATCGTCAAATCTGTATCCTGCAAATTTTGCGATTCAGTTAAGCATCAACTACTTACAATGACTTTTGAGCGCATTTTGAAAAAAACTCATAAACCGTACCCTTTGGGTTGAGCTCTTTTTCAACATTAAGGACATATTATACTGCAAATTATAAAGGATGCTGTGTATATCAAAACAAAATTAAAAGTCAACAGAACAATAGAATAACCTTAGTACAGCGAGTACAAACCAAAGCTGTTAAACTACAAACAACAATCACACCATCCACTCACAGTTGGATTATCCTATGCGCAAATCACCAAATTATCTGCTGATGATCGAACCAAAACAACAAACACATAGAAGTTAATAACGAGTCTAATAACTTTGAAATTAATAAAATCCTTAGTCAAATTCAATAATTGGTCACTTAGCAGAAAGGGTGGCTAAACTGGAAAGTAATTTCTTTCCGCCAAGCTAAAAAAAGTCAGCAGATGCACAAATGATTAATTCGTTTCTACGCATTGTAACCTGGAACGCCAATAGGCTAAACCAACGAACCGAAGAATTGGAAGTAATTCTCCATACAAACAAAATAAATATTACACTGATTTTAGAAACTCACTTTTCCAACAAAAGCTCTATCAGAATAAAGGGATTTAATTCTTACTAGACAACCGATCCTAGTGAAAGAACTAGAGGTGGTGCAGCTGCACTAATTAAAAATAATAACAAACATAATCAACGAGAGGATATTTGTGAAAGCTATATGCAAGCAACTGTTATCTCAATCCAATATAATGGCTCATATCTAAATATTGCGACAGCATATTGTCTTCCACGGCTTACACCAACGAAGTTACAATTTAATAACCTCTTCAATAGGCTCGATTCAAGATTTATTATTGGAGGAGATCATAATATAAAACATACAGCTTGGGTTTCCAGGCAAATTTCTCCTAGGAAAGGAAAACCTTTGTTCTTTGCCATTAATGAAAACAAATGCAAATACCTCTCTCCAGGAGGCCGCTGTATTGGCCAACGGATGTAGGAATATACACTGGACTCGAAAGAATTAACGACTTAACATCTGATCCATTCCTGCACTGTTGTCAGTAAGCGATATAGTCACCAAAAAAATGAAAAATCAAAACCATACTAACAGATTCACAGATTGGAATCTCTTCAGAGAAAAATTGGAAGAGCTAGTTGAATTAAAAGTTAGTATTGAAAGTAATGTAGAATTAAAACAACAAACAAACCACTCCCGAATTAAATAACAAAGTGGAGATTGAAGTCAAATACCCGGCTAAATTCAGGAAACAAATCAAGGAAAGGAATAAGGCAAGGAGAATATGGCATCTTATCAAAAATCTCACTGACAAGAAAACTTTCAATCGAATAAGTAACAAAGTCAATAGACTAATCAAAAGCTTCAGACAGGTTTGCTTCGACAACTACTTAAGCGGGCTTGGCCGAGAAATGGATAAGGTCTATTCGTTATGGAAATCAACTAGAAAATGTAATCGACTTATAGTTCAAATTTACTTGGAAGTTGAGTTGATCGTTCGACCTAGTTAAGGTATTAGGATTAAGTTTACGCAAATATAAGTTAATCCTCATCATTTCAAAATATTTTTTATATTTTATTTTAAACTTTAACCCCTGTATTGTTCGTCACAGGTTTCAGAGGCTACTAATATATACGAAAAAATTATTTTATAACTTTATCCATATGTCGGTTAATGCATCAAATGATCACATTACGACCATGAGTGGTTATAAGATTAAAAATAAATGACCTCGTGTGAGTTCTGTACATTGCATTGAAAGAAAATATATGGGTGGCTATTGCAGTTTTCAATAAATGCTTTCATGAATGATTCGTACTCGATGCTGTAAAATGTCTCGATAAAAAGAAATTGTCTGGTTGCTCTGTCCTGTTGTTAAACAGGACTAAAATGCTGAAGGGTTATATAATATTACGAATATATTGCAGTAACTGATGCATACAAAAAGCATTGCAATCCTTACCATATTAAAGATTTTGGATACTCCTAAATAAAACAGCCATTCCTTAAGGCAAAATTCTATGGTTACGATTTGCTTCAAGAAATTTTAATAAAAAAAAATGTGAAGAAAAAATCTTTTGAAAGCTCTCTAACATGTATTACTTTAATAATTACGACCATAAAAATATTTCCGAATCTTTTTTAATTCGCCTCTCGAACCTTATCAACATGGTAAATAAATATTAATCAACTAAATAGAAAAAAAAAACATTTGAAAAACAGTTTTCGTGTGTGCTGCTTTTTTCTTAAACGAAAATAATAAAAAGTAAAATATGTAATTTTCCCAAAAAAAAAATAAAAAAATTTAACGTAGTTTTGTTTTATATATATATATTTTTTTTGTTTTTCTTCTCCTTGTGTATATAAAACAAATAAATTTTATTTCATTTTCCTTTAGGCAAATGAAAAATAATATTTTTTTTTTATGAGAAACTTTTATTTTATGTAAGTTCAAAGGAAAAACTATATTTCATCAAAATATATTAGTGCACATAATATAGAACGAGATGGAGAAGAATAAAGAAAGAAAGCAGACAAAAAACAATTTTCTTTATCATGCAAACGAAAATAAGAAAACAAAAAAATAATGAACGAGAAAATAGATTAAAATTTTGGCTTTGGTTCTTCTTATTTATTTAAAGATTTTTTTTGGTACCTAAATAAATTTTATATTTTTTTTTATTTTTTTTTTTTGCAAATTTATGGTTATGTAATCTACTTGGACAACAAATTTTATGAGAAATATCATATAAATTTTCATCACATAACCGTAAGAGTTTACAAGGCTCAAGGTATATGAAGAGATATTTTTATAGTGTGCTTTTGGTTGAGGATTTTTTTTTTGGTTTTTCATCATTTTTTTTATCGATTGTACTTAACCACAACACATTTGAGATTACGTGAATATTAGGAAGATCTTTGATGTTAAAAAAAATCCTAATGTGGTTAAAAGGTAATATTGAAATATTAAAAGATATTAAAATTTTCTTAAGAGCAATAATATCTTTAAAAATATCAAAAGTGAGTATTACCTTTAAAACAATGATAGTTCATCTTTCAGAACTTTCTAACAGAATCAAAAAAAAAATCGAAATTAAATAATTTTCCTCTTCTTTTACGAAAACTTTTGGTTACAATGACAAATGAAACTTTGTTATGATGGCATAGTATTGCCCATAATTCGCCCATAATTATGTTTTGGAAAAGTTTTCGTAGATTTTGAAAAATATTCTCTAGAAATTTTGTATTTTTTTATAAAAAAACATTCTTAAAACTGAGTGCTAATTCACAGACTATTACCCAAACTAAATGGTGCTTTAGTTTAGATAATAGATAACACGAGTGTTACTTAAAATATTCGTTGAGATAAGCCATGGAATCAAAATATTATGTGCATATTGTAAATTGTCAGGTCATACAGTATTTTCGTACCATTTGATAATAAAATTCAAACATTCACATTAAATGTGGACATACCCGATCCAGAAAATCCTTTAAGAGCTTAGGAGCCTTGCGTAGTTCATATTCCAGTATAATAAAATGATTATATATGTCAACCGGATGAAATAATCTTTGTTTATAGCAAGTTTGATAATAAAGTGTGTAAACAATACCGATACAATAAAAGTATTGGATGTTAGTGATAATTCCATATCATTTTCAAATTTTTAGACATATTCGGTTAAAGAGACTTAAAGATGAATTTTTACTCCATTCATGAACGCTAAAGAAACGTAATCCATCATATAGATATGTCGTGATTTCATGGTATCTTTTATTTGAACGGCCACCTATTAAGTGGACCATATTTATTCCAACATTAAATTAAATTAGTTCACAACACTTATCCTATATTTCAAAAGCCGTATCGTCTACCTGAATTTGTGCCTAGTCAATCTCTTTCGAATTTTCCTTTGTTGGTGACTCCAAAAATGTTCAAAGATGGCTCTATTAAAAGTTTTGAATTATCTTAGATTTTCGAAAAGTTAAATATAATTTTACACTTGATCTTGCTAACCCGTTATCATCAAGTATCGAAAACGCGCTTTAATCTTTCCAACGGTTGATAAACACTACTTTGTCTGGATTGCAAGAGGTGTATGCTGCAACACAATCAAACATAATCAAAAATTAATGGAAGTTTTCTCAAAATTCTGTTTCGCGAATTTAAAGTTAAATCCTAAGAAATGTGGTTTTCTTCAAATTATCCAGATTATCCAATTTCACAAAATCAAAAATCATTAAAATAATTTCTTGGATTAGTCGGATATTACCAATAGATTCATCGCTAACGTTGCTAAAATTTCAAAACCGTTGACCAATTTACTCCAGAAAAATATTAATTATGAATGGAATCTTCCTAACAGATTAAGCATTTAATAGTTTAAGGCAATTAGTGCACTACCCATTCTAAAATTACTGGATTGTGAATAAGAATTTATCCTGACTACTGATGCTAGCAAAACATCCATTGGAGTGGTATTATTGCATATAAAAATCAATATCGACCTACCAATTGCCTATATGCAAGCCGAATGTTAAATAAAAAAGAGCAAGCTTATTCAACCTATATTCAAAAATAGTAAGCTGCAGTTTGGACTTGAAACATTTTCGACTATACTCTACTGTCGTAAATTCAAACTACATATAGATCACAGGTCATTGATCTGGATGATAAACATAATATATCCTCTATGACATATATAGTTCTATGATTGCAAATGAAATTATCGGAATACGACGGGATCACTAGACTGGTAAATTGAATGCCAATGCTGATGTACTAGACCGTATAATGATTCTGTTTGCACCACAAAACTCAAGAAGGTCGGTACCAGATCTAAGGCAAAACTTCGAACAACAAAGACAAGATATTAAAAGATTTTTTAATCTTAATATTTCCCATCCTGGGCAATCTCATCTTCCTCATCCTTATCATAACATGACGGTTAAATGATGCATCACAAATAAATAGAATTATATAGAATAATTTCATGTAACTACTCAAGCAGGTCAACGACGTCTTGCGGGAACCTACTGCAATCGACAGGTATAAATAGCTAAAGAAGGTCCTGATTGAGCGAACAATGCTCTCGAACAAAAAAAATAACTGGAAGCTCTGTTGGATAAAACACGAGATGGGTGACCAGCACCCACCCGAAATTTTATGGCGCAATAAAGCACTGGACCCTGGCCGATTTAATGCGCCCCTTATAACCCGGATCCCATACAAGGCAATTTCACCCACCCACGTAGTGAGCTCTGGCCACCACAAGTCAAGGTCATGCATCATGGACTTTCAGAACGAAATCATATTTCTGATAGACCCTGGCGCTTATATGTCCGTAATTTCCTATAAAAGTTGTAGAAACCACAGAACTCAAGTCAACACCGACTAAGTATTATCAGCCACCAATGGTACAGCTATAAATTCTTACGGAAGCACACTCATTCACTATTGCGATCATTAAACGTCCTATCATTGATGCAAACTATCTTAAGAAATTCAGTTTACTATAGTCGATCTTAAAAATAGCCACACAGTTGTCGATCAATGAGTCACTGACACATGGGAACACACCTTTGCCCAAGAACGTCATAATTGACAACTTCATAATTGTATCATGTGTATGGCAAGCTATTTTAGAGAAATTCCCTTCTTTGTTATAAAGAAGGGAATTTCTCTAAAATAGCTTGCTATAGCTCCGCCTAGTTACAATTGGATCCGATCTGACACAAAGCGGTCACTGCGGAATTCCAACACACAAGATCTAACTGGGTATATGATGGCCATCGGCCTCACCAGTATCATGTCCGCTCCACTTGGTTAAAAGTAAAAATGAGACTGGGGACCATGTGGGGACTACCGCAGGATATACGTGGTAATGGTACCTGACCATTACCCGATTGCCCACATCCAAGACCTTTCCATGCATCTACAAGGATGCAAGATATTCTCGAAGATCGAATTGGTTAGAGCTTATCATTTAATACCAGTCGAATGAGGAAGATATATTTGAAGCCTCAAATTCGGAGGAACAACACATGTTTCATCTATAAACAAGGTTTCAACAACTTTCTAAATTTGAGGTGAATATCAACGATTTTAAATTCGTTTTTGGTACTAGCTCCCAAGACTTGTTTAGGCACAAAATTACAACAAATGGTATTCGACCGTCCACTAGACGAATTAACGCTATTCGAGTGTTCCCAGCTCCTCAAATAATCAGTCATGTACATCAACTTATCGGCATAATAAATTACTACCACAGGTTCACTCCTAGAATAGCGGAAACATTAGCGCCGTGTTACAACAATTAAATAATGGAGATTGGGAGCCGATTGGATTATTTTCAAACTTTAAAGAAACTTCCGGATGCCGAGAAAAATATTTCTCAATCGATAGAAAGCTACTACCAAGCGATCAAACATTTTCGATATTATGTGGAAGGTCGAGATTTTACAGTCCACACCGAGCATAAACTACTTGTTAGAGCGATTCAATCCAAGGCTGAGTGCATCCCATGACAAACTCCCCTTTTGGATGTTGTGTTCCACTTCACAACGGACTAACAATATATCGAAGGCATGGATAACGTAGGTACCTATACACTGTCTCGTAGTTGCCTGTACATGTCTTCGATCAAATTCCACTTTCCGGAACCGTTGTCCGAGTCGCCACAGAACCGATGCGTCGAACCATTTTCGATGCACTGCATAACATTTCGCATCCAAGCATTCGAACCACTTATAAGCTAATATTTACTAGATATTTCTGGTTCAGTATGAATTAGGACATAGTTTATTAGGTGAAATCCTGTTTATTTTGCTACGATGTAAGACACACTAAGACCCAACATGGGCATTTCAGCTTCACACCGAAACGGTGTTTGTTTTAAAAAAGTTCTTATACAAACTTCCCAAAGAAGTTTGAGCTGGTGGTAATGTTACCGGAAATATTTTAATTTGATCATTAACACGATTTTGTAGTTGTGTAAAAGATTTCCAACACACAGGACCATGGGAAATTTTCCATAATGAGTAAGTATGATTTCTTAATTGTTCTTTTTTAATTTAGATTCCAGGAACCAACATGGGTACGAGGTACAAATTTACGATACGTAACAAAAACATTAAACGTCTCCAAAAAAAACATAACTCAGAATTTCAACTATTTCGCCAGTATTGAAGTGCAGGTATAAAAAATATCCCATGGCTTAGGTAAAAATTGGTGCAATATATTAAAAATTTGTAAATTTATTTAGCCTAGGATCAATTTTATTATATATTATTTAGGTCACTCTATAAGTATATAATATACAACAAACAAACTATTTATATATAAACATAAATACAGTTATATACTATATATATGTCATAGCTAAGAGATATCTTATTTCCCACATCAAAATATAGATACACAGATACAAACATAAATAAACTACTTTTAGATCCGTTTTAAAATTTTGCCATGTATGAAAAGCGACGAAAAATAACAAAAAATAAAATAATAATCTCATATTACTTCCCGTCAAAAGTTTTCACCATGTTCTCACATATATACGGTTATATATTATATATATATATATATATATATATATATATATATATATATATATATATATATATATATATATATATATGTATATATCATATAACATATTTATTACAAAGTTTTTTGAAATACATAACCGAATTGAAAAACATTACGAATTTTCTTTTAAACATTTTATTTTGGCATCCACCCCCAATTTTCATTCCATGTTTGAATAATTCTTTGTTTAAATTTTTTTTTTATTATTGTTACATTTAGAATATTTACTGTATATACATGTTTATATATATATATATATATATATATATATATATATATATATATATATATATATATATATATATATATATATATATATATATATATATATATTTCTAATATATTTATTATATACCAAAAATGAATAAATAAAGGTAAAATATATTATATACAGGTTCATACTAAATAAATATTTAAATTATCCTTTTTTTTAATTTTAAATATTATATTTTATGTGTATATGCTACATATCTAATTTATTTGCAAATAACTTATTTTGTATCATGTTTAGTTTAACTTACATTTCGTTATATGGATTAATTTATTATTGTTGTTGTTGTTCACAAAAGTAATTTGGTTATTTAGTTTTTTGATTCTTAAAAACAAAATTCAAAAGTACGGAGAAAGTTATAAGTTTTGCCATTTCCTTAAAGGAAGTCTATAGAATTGTTTAAAGTTATATAGTATATAATAGATGATTGTCTCGTTGATTTAAGTTGGGAGTCAGGTGGGCATCTTTAAGTTACCACAAAGCTTATATAGTTTATTAAATTGCTCAGCATATTTATTTTTTATTTTTTGTTTATTGATAAAATTAAAATCAAACAAATTAATGTTATCGTGAAACTATGACGTTAAAATATATTACTACTATCTATCTCCACAGCACCCAACAATTGATTTGTTTCGCTATATGCCTCAACTTACACTAACAAAAATAATATACAAATTTTGAGAGGTATAAAGTTTGATCGACCTCCTTTGCAAACCTTAACGATTCACGAAACCTTAACGAAAAAAATGTAATGTTATTTTCAAAAGTTTCCAAGCATGTAACAAGAGATTTAAGACAGATTAACAGTTGTTGTTATCTGTTATCCTTTATCCTTTTTTTAAACAAATTATCTCCAATAATTTGTTCTCTTATTTACTTTGTTTTTGAGCACTAATAATTTCAGGTACTTCAACGAAGGTATAGAATTGGCCCTTTTAATGGATTACAAACCATTGACTCCAAGTGGTAACACCGGGGCAACGTTGGATACTCATCGGCTAAATACTAGAGGCGAGTGCAATCAATAAACTATAAAAACGCAATGAGTGTAACAAACAAGGAAACAATTACCCTAGGTGGTATACCTGATGCTCATGGAAATCCACTCTCTACGGAGATCGGTCTCATGGATTCTGGGGGAGACCAATCATTGCTATACTATAATTATTACAACCAAACCCAAAATATGTTAGTGAAAAATAATAATACTCAACTGAGTACAAAAGAAAAGGATATTTCATATCCATTCCAAAGGTGTCAGAAGTTACCTCGTTCTTCTACAAAAGTCACTAGCCCCTTTTTGGAAGACATCAACATATTAGTGCAACAAAAGAAGCAAACCGTCCTAGTACTCTTAAATCAAAGGAAGTCAATAACCAAAAGACTAATATAATAAAAACAGCTGTGCAAGAGTACCATACAGATGAAGAACTAGCTAGGGAAACGTAGTTAGTAAGAGTTATAAATCGTAGGAACAATATAATACTCCATCTCCACCATGCAGAGTGATTATGCAGCTTTTAAGAAGGTCTAAGGTTTTACCATAATGTCATCAATGCTAAGCGTGTGGACATACACAAAAGTACTACAATAAGGAACCAAGATGTGTGAAATGTATCGGAAAATATCATACAAGACATTGCGTACTACCAAAAAATGGGCAGGCCAAATGCGTTCATTGTGGAAAAAATCATCCTGCTAACTATACAGGATGCAGTATTGCTATTGAGTTGTAAAGCATCAAGTTTAAAAGAATGAATGAAAAAAATTCAAATTTAAGTAGATAACCAACCATTCGAAAAACCAAGCCCAAAGTAATACGACGAAAAGTATCGGAAATTCCTCGGGAAGAAATGATCAATTTGACTTACGCTTAAGTATTAAGGGGTAAAGTAAATCAAAGAGAAACTACCCAAAGTGAGGATATTAACCAAACTCTGAAATTGATACTATACACACTTGAGTATAGAACTAAGCGAGCCCCTAAACAGAAAAAATGGCCAATAATCTTGTTATAATTAGAAATAATATCCAGCATTACGAAGAGCTGAAATAAGAAACAGCAATTGTGAAATACAAGCAACTGCTGTTAACGATAAATAATTATGTTAGTGTTATTAGTATTTACTGCCCTCCGAAACAACCGCTAAAAGAAAAAGATTATCACGAATTCTTCAGTAAACTAGGAAAAAGATACATAATTGGAGGAGATTTTAATGCAAAAAATGTCCATTGGGGTTTTAGGCTAACAATGACCAAAGGTAAAGAACTGCTTAAAGCTGTTTGGAATATTTAAGGCAGTCCTTAGAAAAAAAAAATTAACCTAAAGGTTCCATTAAAAAGCGAGGAGCAAGTAGAAAACGAAGTTCAAAAATTTGTAAATGATAAACAACAATTATCCTAAAAAAGTACCCCAAAAATTAAATATAAAATAAAAGGAAATAACTACTTTAAAGAAATTAGAGAAATCTTGGCAGAAAAAAAAAGAGCGACAAGAATATGGCAGCAAACATGAGCACTTCAATATAAAGCTAAGTTAAACAATTTAACTTAACAGTTAAGAAGGGAAATCTAAAAAGTAAAAGATGAGTCAATCAGTAACTGTCTAAAAAAACTAACTAATGATAGCAGGACTGATTATTCACTTTGAAAAGCAACCAAAAAAATTAAAAGACCAACAATGCAGAACCCTCCAATAACAATATATGGGGGGAAATGGGCTCGAAATAACGAAGATAAAGTCAATGTTTTGTGGAGTACCTCGAGAAAATATTCCAACCACATGATGATCAAACTTTAGAATCTCAAATAATAACGGTGGGATCTGAAAAAGAAAGTGAAGAAATCCTATTGACTTCACCAAAAGAAAGGTTCTAGTTAAGCTTATTTATCTTATCAATGCAGCATTTAGAACCAAATGTGTGCCCAGTTTGTGGAAAATTGCAGAAGTAATAATGATACCAAAACCTGGAAAACCACCATATAAAACTTCATCTAATAGACCAATTTCGTTATTGCCAGTTATGTCGAAACTCTTTGAGAAACTACTGATTAAAATGCTAAATCCGATAATCGAAAGGAATAACTTAATTCTAAATCATAAGTTAGGATTTCGTCGTCAACGCTCAACATTACAACAAGTACACAGAGTAATCAATGTAATTGAGAAAGCACTTGAAAAGAAAATGTCTGCTCTACGATATTTTTAGACGTTTGACAAGGTTTGGCATGAAGGACTTAATTATAATTTAAAAAACCTCTTACCAATGCAATTCGCTAAAATACTGGAATCATATTTCAAAGATAGATTCTTTAGAATTAAATTTGCTGAAACTTATTCTGAATTAAAAGAAATAAAAGCAGGTGTACCAAAGGGCAATGTATTAGGACCGATTTTATATTTACTATACACGCATGATCTACCTGAATTAGAAAACAACACAGTGGTGACTTTTGCTGATGAGACTGCGGCAGTACAAACAGCGGCTTGCTGATTTAGATCCACAATAACGATGTGGTATAAACGACAACTTACCAGAAACTGTGAAAAGACAATGGGTGGAGTTATAGATATACTTATCTTAGTAAATTAAGTCAAAAACAAATTGCTCATTAGTCCAGAAGACTGATGTTCTGATTTTTAAAATTGAGTGTAGTCCTTGTTAGTCCAGACATTTGGATTATGTTGCAGAAGTCACCAACAATATTAAGCATATTAGTGATAAATATAAGTTGGTCAGAGATTGTACTTCCCAACTTGGTAGTCCGAATGAATCAGTGTTGAAACCGCAGATGCTAGTCCTGAAGCAACCCTCAATTTACAACAATAAGGTAAAAAATTTAAATTTCTTATTTTGTTACAAAACTAAAAACCTATCTCTAAATTTAAACTTGAGTTTACTAATTTGCCATTTTCAAAGGAACGATTGTCGTGGGATACGAGTTTATCAAAAATACTAGAGCAAGATTTTTGAATAACATTACGAGATCTAGTATCGCCCAAAAAAATGCGTAGTCACTGAAATAACACTGAATTAATTAAGGTTTATTGAGTCCTGGAAGATTTTATCTTCTAATGTTCAATATTGAAACATTTTGGATTTAGAATAAATTGAGACAGTTTATGGCCCGAATACATAGTAATATATTAACAAGTGACAGCAGCAAACTACATGTTTAAGGACAATTTAGATAATTTCAAAATTCTTATGAAGTATGCGCCCTGATATGTGTCGTTACTTGGCAATAGTTAAAATAAGGTTGTACTGCAATATATCCGAGCTGAGAGTATTGGATTAGAATATCCATCTGGAATTCCTAATATCTAAGAAATAATTTTCAATAGGACGAAATAGTCTGCTGAAAATTTAACGGTATTTTATAGAACAGTCACCTATATGGAATCACTTAAGACAATATGATTATCAATCAATGATTATCTTTCAATGAAGAGGCATTACCCACAGACTATTTTAAAATTAATTATTTCAACAGCCATTAATACATTTTTTGTGATCAATTAATTCCAAACCATATATGTTGAACTATATGAAAGTAGGATACCAAGATAAAGCCTGAGAAACAACACAACTCTTCGGAATCTAGTTACTGATCTTGTAAGTTTTTTGGCCTGCTAGCATATTTTTCAGGAATAAAAATAAATTATGAAACTTTCATTATAATTTCGCTGCAGTCCTTTTCTTCAATGAAGGAGTCCTCAGAAAGGTGAACACTGAAGCATCGAAAAAATATGTTAAAGGACTGATATTACTTCAGAGCTAATCTTCCAACAATTTTAGATATTTAGTAGATAGAGGTCATATTTTATTTGTAGTATATGGCAAAACCCTACGATATATGACAAAATACTAAAAATGTATGGAGACTTTGTTTCACCGTGAAAACGCCACCACAAAAAAAAAGAAAACAATTGACAAAGTTCACCAAACATCGAAGTGGATAACAATTAAATATGCTTAACTTCCCAAAGAGCATTTTATGCAAAAAATCTACAATATTTAATTTAATTTAATTAGTAAATAAAAAATTTAGTATATAGAGAAAAAAGACATAGAAGCAATTAATAAAAAAAAAAAATTTATTAACAATTTGCTTCCATTAAGCACAAAAACCACTTAAATCTTTCAAAACAATTACACCCATGTTACACACCCTATCTTGAGCATGCGCTCATTCGTGATGCAATATGCAATAATGGGTGAAATAATAACATTTAGCAACAAAAAAGTAAATCGAAGTCTTGGCTTCGACCGAGAAATCGTTTGGTTTTTTTTACAAAGGGAAATATTTTAATTTTTTTTATGTATGTGTATTGAAATTCTATGTATTAGAATCATAAATTTAAATATTTGAATTTTAACGTTTCATAAAAATTTATTGTAAATGGTTGCAAATCTAAAACGATTAAAGTTTAATAAAAAATAAATGGCTTTTAGTGTTTAAAAAAAAAAACTTTTATTTAAATTTGAATCGCAACAAAAATACATGATAATAACATTTTTCAAATAAATGAAGGGTTGTCCATTAAATTTCCTAGAGGAAATTTTATATTTTAGTACCAATGTAAAAAAAACAACAGCGAAAGTTCTCTTCATTAGTACAAACCGGTTGTTTTTTCTACAAATCGGTTGTTTTTTGTTTGCATGTGTATGTAATAAATTTTAGATTTATAAGAGAATTTTATAGATTTATAAGAGAATTTATAGATTTTTACAGAAGTTTTGACAATTCTAGAAAGTCGACTTTTTCGAAACATGTGAGACTTCCGGCTTGAGTATTTGACATATGCAAATGATATCACTACCTGCACGGTATCGGCAACAATAACATAATATATGTTATTTTTGAGTAGGCCATAATTACCCAAACATTTTATAACTTTACCCGAGATCATTTTTTTACAACAACAAATAGAACGCCCATTAAAATTAATGATAATAGCATAATTATCTTCCATTTATTCAACATATATGCATGTTACGTTTACTATATATGATGCGCGATGAATAATTATCTAACAAACTTTATTTTCATCCCATTAAAATGAAAAGTAATTAATTTAGTTAGTGTTGTGTATATATGTGTGTGTACGTACGTACGCGGGTTAAACTATCACACTCTGATTAATTTTACTAGATATATTTTCTAATCATTTCGAAAAACTAAAAAAAAAATTCTACCATAAAAATAATAATTGTCCCATAATCATTTCCTAAACTAATTAAATTTTAAAATATAATTTTAATTTTTTTTTAAAACATTTGGAAAATATATCTCCCAGGTCGACAACAACAACAACAAAAATAATTTAAACCTAATTCTAATGGTTTTAATTAGAGGGTTTTCCAACTGGAAATTTCTCTTTTAAAGTCTTTATTTTAATTTGACTTTTTTAATTAATGATGATAATTGTTAGAGTTCATGAGAAAAATTGCTAGGGTAGCATTGTCATCCATTTTTAAAATTTAACTACGCTATCCAATGACACACTATTCAATGACACGAATTGCAATGTGGAATATCGGAAATTCTAAATATTTGAGCAGCCATTTCGGTATCATGCTTAATTACTTAGTGATTTAAAAGTAGCAATCGTTGATGTAGAGTTGGTAAGTAAAGTTCGAGTAAAAAAAACAACTACTGATTCAATAAAATTGTCTCCAGTTATATTAAAGTGCCATCTTATATGGTGCTCTAACGATATCTACATTGATAATGAAAAACCCTTTAAATGATGCGACTGGTTAAAACAATATATGCGACAAAGATTTAAACAGTTTCACTGTACTATAACCATATACATTCGTTGTAAAAATGTTGATCATAAAATCCAGAACATAAAAACACCTACGCGCCTTTATTATACATCTAAAACACGGGATGTTAAATACCCAGATGTTTGGGAAACGAAAACAAAAAAATGTAAAAGATCTCTCAACTCTAAATTATACCCGAAATATTTTCAAAGATCAAAACAACAACCAACCAACAACAACAAAAAATTTTGAAAAACACTAAAATTAATTTGATTGGAATTTAATTTTTTTGTTTTTTGGTTGATTGTTAAAGTTATGTTGTTGTTTATTTGTTGTATATATGTTCGATATTTTGGTGAGACGGGAAATAAATTAATTAAGGAATTAATTGTAATTAACCGAGATTGAATACGACGGTTGTGTATGCGAGTAGTTATGTTCGGTTTGATAATTAATTTGAGAAGGTTAATAAATTATTTAATAGTTTATGGTGTTTTGGTTTTGTCTGTGTGTGTGTGTGTGTGTTGCGAGAGTTAAAATGTTCAGTATTTAAATTTTTTTTTGTTTGTTTATTTTAGATTTATGTACGATTGATTTATGGTCTGTTTCGAATAGTTTGTAGATTTCTATAAATCTCATGAGACTAATTTCGTTCGTCACAGACATGGCGAATATATGATTCACAAATTGAATGACAGGTTTGAGATTTACTTTCAATTTCAAGTTCTCACAGGCTAATTTAATTGGTTTGATCTAAACCACTGAGAATATTATTATTATTATCCGGTATGAATTATAAATATGTATACTTAATATGCTTTATAAACTTACATAATTTAGGTGATATGGAAATCAGCAATAACTCACGTACCTGCAAATATAATTTAAAAAAAATATTTTATTAATTAATTTTGAATTTAAAATAAAATATTTGTATAATAGCGTTCGAGAACTGAAATATATTATCCGATGCATAAGTAATTGTGAATAAATTTATTTTAATGCAAAAGTATTTGCGATTAGTTAGTTACCTAAACCTCGCAGATTACAATACCTATTTTACATTTTCATGATAGACTGTGTGATAAATATTCGTGAATACATATTTTTGACATTTGTTTGTTGAAAACGAAGACACCCAAATTATTACAGTCGGTTGCTTTGATAATATTTGACAAATACCAAAACTCTCAATAATAAAAGCCAATCTCATCGCGTAGCACACTCTGATTTACAAGAAAACATATAAAATTCACTACTTGATTTTGTAATGTATAGTACCATTCAAAAACCATATAAGAAAAATTAAAACTTTTTCGTTACTATGACGATTTTAAAAAACAATGCACACAATAAATGTAATTTTTCTTCATAGTTTTTATACCTCACACAGAGACCGAGTCCGAACCCATGATACATATTCTTGAATAAAATTTTTGACATTTATTTCAAAAATATTTCCCTACATTCATAATTTTTTATTACGCTAACCGAAAAGTATAATAATTAGCTGTGTTGCTTTCACAATGCTGAAAACGATTACAACAACACATGCATTTGTGCCGAATCGGCTTTAATTTATTTGTAACTTAGATATCCGCCTTAGGAAACTGAAAATGTTTCCCTGTAAAATTAACTAACTCTTTCGTGAAGACATATATGCTTTTACTCTGGTTTAATTTAAACAGCGACAATCAGTAGTGTACTGATGCAAAACCACAAATCTATAATTTTTTAGGCGATTGTTAAAAGCTCTTTTACTGAATGAATTTTCATTGACAGTATGATCGTGCGTTTTACTCTAAGCCGTGTTCATCATCGTATGCCAAATTTTCTTAAAATTTTAGTTTTACAAAACCGGTTTTTATGGGAGTAATCTGCAACATAAATAGATAAATCTTAAATACTTTTTCATCAAGTCAAATACCCTGCATTACTGACCTCTGGATGTAATCGACCCTTTTTTTCATTTTCTAAAATCAAATGATAAATAATTGTTACTAACTTCAGACCTATAATATGTATTTTAATCTTAAATATTTCCTTATATTTTGACATAATTTTTAGATGTCTCAAAGTGTGAAGGTGTGAGGTAAGTAACCATGATTTATTTTAATGGGTGCTTTATACAAAGATTAGTAACGGTAAAACTTTTAAAACAATTGTTTTCGAGAGGTAGCAAGGCTATACGCCCAAAACAGGCATAAATTGATAGTTAGGTGGAATTGATTGGAAATAACAATATGGATATGGATATGGAAATAATAAGTAATCATCAATCAGATACTAATCAGAATTCTGATTTCGAAAATCAAACTAAAACCTCAAATACTGATACGCATGTATTGGAAAAGATGGAACAGTTTGGAATAAATTCCAATTATTCAAAGACGAAGAGCCGAGGACAGTTTCTTACGAGGACTTGTAGTAACAAGTCTGACAGACTGCTCTAAAAATATTAAATCTTAAGAACGGGGTTCGAACTCGTTTTTCGAGAAACTCGCGAAGAACAGCGTAATTTTGATAAATTGGCAGCCATTTAGAAAATATTTTAAATATTCAACACCAATTGTGAAGAAAATTATCACGTTAGATGTTACGTGATCTTTGACGAGTAGAGGGGGGGCTTTCGATAAAGATGCAACTTCCGTCAATATATCCCAAACAAGGCAGATAAATACGGCATCCAAATATTTTTAGCTGTGGATTTCACTACGTTGTTTACGTTGAAATCAAAAAAATATTATGGTCAACACCTAGATCATTCAATCTTTGCAATAAACCACTACAAATTGTGGAGCGCATAACCAAATCCTTTTAAGGAGCTAATCGAAATTTCAAACCCAAAAATTGTTTTACAAGCTATCGATTAGCAGAGGAATTTTTGAAAAAAAACGAACTTAGTCGGCATCCGTACTATTTACTATCAACGCTCTACAGGGATGGTAATATTATATCAATTCGCCGAAAAACATGTCTTAAATTGGTTTTTTAATAAACCAAAAGCAGACGTTGAGACAATCAAACAATTGTGCGCCACATACAATTGACAACATTGGTTGTATTTTTCAGCCTATTTTAAATTCTCACTTAAATTCTTGCAGTTGAAATTCACCAAGAACCAGGAACATCTCAAACATACCAAGAAAAAACTGAGCCGTCTATAAAGAAATCGAAAATGGACAGTATATTAACTCGATGTAAGTTATGTGGCTAAGCCTTATCGTATAGTAAATTTACCGCGATAATTACGTATTGCGTATTTCGTATTTCGTATTTCGTATTTCGTATTTCGTATTTCGTATTTCGTATTTCGTATTTCGTATTTCGTATTTCGTATTTCGTATTTCGTATTTCGTATTTCGTATTTCGTATTTCGTATTTCGTATTTCGTATTTCGTATTTCGTATTTCGTATTTCGTATTTCGTATTTCGTATTTCGTATTTCGTATTTCGTATACAAACCTAAAACATTGGGAAGAACTTACTTAACATGATATCAAGCAAATTGTAACAGTCACAGCTGATATCAATTTGATTACATTTAAATAACCTCACCAAAAAACAGTTTACACCAGCTTTATCTAATCCTTTCAAACATTACTAAACACCCATGCTCAACATATAATTTATCATTCTGCGCAACAAGTGGATCACTCTATTTCGATTTTATTTTTTTGCGGAATCTTTTACCAAGTACCAAATAAAAACCAAAATTGTGTTTTTATTTCCGATTTGATCTTGTTGTTTGATGATTTTCATTTAAATTCAGTTCGGTGTTTTTCTTTATGTTTTTCCAGTTATTTTTTATATTATTACTATTGTTATTGTGTAACAAATACTATTATAATGGCTATATAAGACGATGAAAAAAATATTAAATTTCAAACGAACGAACGGAGCAAAAAAAATAAAATGTAAATCAAATCAAAATAAATCAGTCGTTATGTTTTTTTAAGACTAACAATCGCTCAGTATTTATTTTTAGAGCTTTTTGTTATGTATATACTATTTATACAGGTTCCTACATAGTTAGATTAAATCTAGTTGCTTTATGGAAAAAATGTTTCTTGCAAAGATCTAAAATTTGGTAAAGAATCATAAAGTAAACTTCGACTTTTAGTAGTAACTTATATTGCTATTAATAGTTGAAAATTTTTTTTAGCAAACTATTTATGATATTTAACCACCAAGTCTGTATCATCCAAGATGCTCTTCTTGATATAAAACTAAATTATCTTAAAAAATTTATAATATTTTAATAACCAGCATCATTTTACATATGTACTTAGAGAACTATAATATAGATTCGTTGATTGACATGTACAAAGATTTTCAATTTATTGACAATAAGAAAACGAAAAAAAAAATAAAACACAAATAGGTTCGTAAAAAGGTTCTGTCTTCAGTCAAACGATTAATTTCAAATCAAAATTTTTTTTATTTTTATATTCATACAACAACAAAAAAAAAAATGGAAAACTTGAGACTAATTTCCATTGCATGCGCTTACATTACGTATTACAAATAAATGATATTTCTTCGTCGTTGACGTCTTCTTATTGTTTTTTTTTTGTGATCTTCTGGAATGACATATCGTTTTTATTTTCCATTAACTATTTTCATATCAAATGAAAATTGATTGTTGTTGTTGTTGTGTCTTGGTATACATTTGTTTTGAAAGATTGAAAATCATAAGAAATTTTCATTCTGTGATGTTGTTGTTGTTATTATTATTATTTGTGTATATATAAATGTTATCATGCGTCACGCCATATGTCACAGATGACAAACATCATAAAAGTGTATTATGGTATAGAAAAAAATTTATTTTATTTGCCTTATGCGGTATATTGAAATTTGAATACTCATATGGAGAAATGAATCGTTTGAACACACATCTATACAGATGAACTAAATATTATTATTGAAATCTTAAACTAAAGTAAATAAAAACATAACCACCGGGAAGCTAAGAGGGTATACATATATATACTTGTTATATGTTTGATTTCAAGAATCGTATACTTTTTGCTTTATATAATGTAAGATGATATTAGTTTTGATTTTAAAATCGGGTTATGTTATTGCTATAAAGATAGATTGACATCGATATAATATATAAAAAATATCTCATAACATAGTCGATTCAAGATTTGAAGAAGATGACTCAATTATCTGGAAACAAATTTGGTTAGATTCAATGTTAAATTTTTGAATTTCATCACCGTCTTGATATATTAAATTTTTTTATCGTACTGATGTCCACCATCTCTCCTTTTTATCAATTTTCTTAATATACTAACAATTAACTTGTGAAATGAATAGGGAATCTATTTCGGAAATAGGTTAACTAAATAATCGAAAAACTGTGTAAAAATAAATTACCGAGGTTAGTAAAAAAAAAAGGACGAATTCAGAGAAATACACCACAGGGTGCATGAACATACACAAGAAATATGAAAAAAATATTAAAACAATTATAGTGTGATACTAGTCCACATTATTAGAGAAAACTCACCAAAGTCAAACAAAAAAAAAAGAGCAGCAGAAACCAAAGAACGAAGAAATTTACGCGTTTAGGAAAATAGAGGATCAACAGAGCAATAACGTCCAGAGTAAAAAATCGGAGCAATTGCATGAATATTGTCTTCAGAATAAAACGAAAAAAAAAAATGTTAAGTCAAAACAAACGAAACAATGCCTATAATTCTAAAACAAACGAGATGGAAGAATTTTTTAGAATTTCGTCTTAACGAAATGCGCAATAGACCTTCAACTTCGAGAGCATCACAAACGCCCCAACAACCTTAAGTTTCCTAAGGTATCTCCTGGAAGGTGTCGGTCGAACGGAAAAGTGGTTTTGCCAACGCTCTTTGAACTACCTAAACCGCTTCTGAGCTACCTATCTAGAACCGCACCAATTTCAAAAAACTTCCTGCAATGCATTCGCAAACGCAACAAAAAATACTTTCAAATGACTTCCTTTGGCGAATCAAACATTGTCAACTACATAAAAGCGGACAAAACGCTTGTTGGTAACACGAAAGCAAACGTGCAATGCGTTTCAGAAATACGTCATTCGTACGATGCATTTCAAAATTTGCGTGTAAAAGATGGCTTCCCATTTAATAACCATGCACGCTACTCAACTGTTCAACATTTCGCTGTTCACTTAGAAAATGCTAAATGAAATAGCACTTGCCGTAGCATTATCGGGATTTGCTTTAACACTACTACCTAGATAGATTACTTACAGGGCATGCAGCACTTAAACTACCGTTGAAATTGAACCAGATCGAAACACCAGCCTGTAAGACCAGCAAAAATTCCGCAATTGCCACAATCCTTAAAACATGCAAAATCATCATTTGAAATGAATGCGCAAATACAAAATTATTAGAGGCGCATGAACGGACTCTTAATGCAAGCCTGAAAGCATCTTTTATGGAACAAAGTTGAAAATCAACCTCTCTTAACGAACTTGCGTGTGGGCATTTGCTAAAACAAGCCTGTGCAGTCAAACATTTTGCAAACAGCTTTTGGACATTGTAAACGGCCAGGTTCAAATTAATCGGCTCAGCAAATCAGATTCCAATTCAAATTTCCCGGAGAATCAATCAAATATAAATCCATTAATATAGTGATGACAGACGGCCAAGCAGCCAATTACCCCACAAAATTTTTAAATTCGATGTAGCTCCATCAGTCGTGCCACCACATAATCATTTTGAGTTTGAAAATTGGATTGCCGATGATGCTCATTCAAAATTTAAATGCACCAATACAGTGCAAAGCAACTAGACTGACCACCAAATAATTTGACACCGAATTTGATTGGGGCAACAATCATCGGCGGCCAATTCAAAAGAAACGATGTGCTGATTCCTAGCATAACGAATATATATATATATATATATATATATATATATATATATATATATATATATATATATATATATATATATATATATTTATATATATATATATATATATATATATATATATATATATATATATATATATATATATATATATATATATATATATATGTGTGCTGTCACACTATTTTTGCATAGTGCGGTGCATCGAGCTGCAGTCACATAGTCCGACTGTTAGTAATGACACGTCACCAAGTAATCCATTCACGTCATTTTGTAGGAAACTTAGAAAGACCACGGCGCGATGATCCAACTCGTAGTTTAAATGGACCAATCAATGTTTCATTAACTTTTCTCACTCACATAATCAGTCCAAGCAAATGTTGGAATTTACTGCGCCGCACTACTTTTGGATTTGTTTAGGGCCCAATAATTCGAATTGCGGATGTTGAATATTTCCACCTTTTTAAAGCATGCTTCATCGTTCCATAAAATTTTGTTATAAATTGCAGATTTTCTTGATTGTGACGCGACATTTATTGACAAAATTTATCCTTTTTTTTGCGGACAAAAGGCCAACGGACAAAAGGTCTTGTCCACGTTGCACATATGATAAGGGTTCAACTGATTTAATTTTAAAATACGATGCACTGTGGATCGTGGCACTTCAGAGCGTCTTGATACATGACAAACTCCTGTCCATGGTATCGTCACTGATATCCAGTGATTTTGCCTTCACTGTACATTCAAAAGAATGAACACTTTTGAGGTGCATTTATGCATATTCATTATAAGAATAAGAAGCACGGTTTACTGACATTTTATGAAAAACAAAATGTTTTTCCTTTTAATACAACAAATTTTGTTTAATTCGGGCTACTAGATTTGTTTAATTTTTTTTTTTGTTAAACTGTAACTAAAACATGTTAGTTACACTGTAAAGCTAAGTATTTAGTTTAATGTTTCTTAATTATTTTGTTTCATTCCTGACAAAGCAACTATTTTAGCACTCGAAGTTTTGTCAAGTGCATTCTTTATAAACATGACTTACTTTGTAAAACTATTGATAAAAACTATTCTATTTAGAATATTCTTATGCGTGGTACCATTTAAGAATCTGCATAATTGTTTTAAATTTCTCTTATAGTTGGTAAACTTTCTGTAGTACATAGTTTTTCCTCCAGAGTCACTAAAAAAACCAACGAATTTTTTTAGGAAAGAAAAAGATTTTTCATAACCATTGTATTAATTTGACAGCAGATAATTTTTTTTATATAAATGACTTTATTTGAAAGACACACACTTCCAAATAATTAATAATAAAGTAAAATTTAAAAAAAAAAATTGTTTTTTTTTAAATTAATTTTTTAGTGGGTGCGAATGCGATTTCAGCAAAAAACACTAAAAGTGGTATAACTTTTGAAGCATTAACAATTCAAAAACTTCGTTTGGCTATTTAGAAATGACCTCCGCTATCACCCTGTGATACCACTACATATACTTCGTGCATACCACTTATTCATATATATATTTATATATATATATATATATATATATATATATATATATATATATATATATATATATATATATATATTAATATATATATATATATATATATATATATATATATATATATATATATATATATATATATATATATATATATATATATATATATATATATATATATATATACCGGATGTTTTTTTAAGCTGAGACTTTCAAATATCTTGGAAAATAAGCACGCTACGATAAAAATGGACATCATTAAATTTTAATCATTCCGAGAGAAGAATACTTTAGTGCTAAAATTAATACCCTCCTTCCCCCCTTATTGAAGGTGGTGTAGGGGTAACTTTGAAATGAAAATAGGAACCCAAAGTTTTATTGCAGATTCGAATTCTCCGTCTAAAAATAAGTAAGGGGTTTACTTAATTTTGGCTAAAATCGGCTAACCGGGAGTAACTCTTTCCATAGGGAGTTTTTTGAGTTTTGTATATTTTAAAAAGTACAGGACTCATGAGAAAACTGTTAAGTGCAAAATTGTTGTATTAAAAAAATAAACAAAAAAATTAAAAAAAAATTAAAAAATCTGCCACTTCCGATTAGCCGATTTTCGTCAAAGTTAACTTTCTTACGTACTTATTGTTAGTCGGATAACCCAAATCTGCAATAGGAAATAGGGGTTTTCCTGTTTTAATTTCAAAGTTACCCGCCGCTCCATGTACAGAGGGGGGGGGGGTGTTAGGTACTGATTTTAACTCTTATGTATGGCTATTTGGAATGATTAAATTTTGAACTTGCACATTTTTTTTAGTAAAGTGCTTATTTTCCGAGTATTTGAAAGTTTAAGCTAAAAAAATACCCGGTATTATATATATATATATATATATATATATATATATATATATATATATATATATATATATATTTATATATATATATATATATATATATATATATATATATATATATATATATATATATATATATATAAATATATATATATATATATATATATATATATATATATATATATAATATATATATATATATATATATATATATATATATATATATATATATATATATATATATATATATATATATTCATATATACAGTTATGGTCTTTTTGTTCAGTTTTGTTTGACATTTCATCATGAAAAGACTTAGCCTGGCACAGCGTCTGCAAATTATTCAGCTGTATTATGAATATCAGCGTTATACGATGAATCTGTTTCGTGCGCTTAGATCAACTTATGGTTCTCATAATCGGCCTACCAAAAGCACAATTCACTATACCATCAAAAAATTTGAAACCTAATTTTTAATATTAGATAATATGCGGTTAAATAAACCACATCCAGCACGTAGTGATGAAAATATAGTGGTGGTAGCTGAACGTGTACGTGATGGTAGTGATGAATCGATTCGGCGCCATTCTTAACAGCTTGGCTTATCGTATCCAGCAACCTGGCGTATTTTACGTCAGGATCTTGGTTTAAAAGCATACAAAATTCAACTCGTGCAAGAATTGAAGCCGGCTGTTATTTCAAATTGTCGCCGTTTAAGTCATTGAATTCTTGTAAAGCTTGAAGAAGATCCATTGTTTTCGACCAAAATTTTTTTAAGCGATTACGTTACTAAGTAAAATTTCCATTTTTGGGCTAAAAGCAACCCGAATTAGAGGTTCAACAGCTACCATTATATCAAGACAAAATAACGGGGACCGTGGTACTTCTTGCCACACGGCCCGGGAAACCATGGCTTTATTGCGAGAACAATTCGGTAAAGGCTTGATTTCACGCTTCGGACCAGTGAGTTGGCCACCTAGATCATGTGATATCACACCTTTAGACTTTTTCCTTTGTAGCTATGTAAAGTCCAAAGTTTACATGGATAAGCCGGTTACTATTGAGGGATTAGAAGCCAACGTTACTTGCGTCATTGGCCAAATACCACTCGAAAGGCTTGAACGCGTTATAGAAACTTTAGAATGGACCATGTTAGCCGCAGTTAAGGGCAACATTTGAAAGAAGTAATCTTTAAAAAATAAATGGTAATAAAGCTTACTTGATAAAATTGAATTTTTATAGTTTTAAAAAAGTACCTCGAAATGAATCACCCTTTATATAACGGAGAAATATACTAAAACTTTCAGTTTTGTTCCTTATTAAGATCTTATATTAGGTATAAATCTCAGACTACCAAAGTAAAAATTCTAGTACAAAAAACCATTTCAGGCTTGATAAAGAATTGAAAGTAATAAGTATAGTACATCTTAATATTTTCAGAAAACCTAATAAAAAAAATAGTAGTATGATTAATATGATCGATACATTTTTTAAAACGAAGGTAGAAGATTACCGTGGTTTGGAGAATAGTTTAAGAAAATTTTAGGAAACTGAAGAGGTATTTATTGTAACGAGTTATAGGTATCGCTACTAAAATATTGCAAGCAAATTTATGGAGGAATACGAAACTCTTGGACACATGAAAAAATCTAACTAACCAATCAACCCGCTAATTAAATATTTTTACGACATCATGGTGTATGAAAGGAGTCATCCACGAAAAAAATAGAAATCATATGGCACTCTCAACCAGAATTTTACAAAGAAGAAATTCAATCCATCGAAGTCAAAAAGTTGTAGACGAAACTAGAAATTCGTCTTTTAGAAACCAATTAAGCTTGAGATCAATTAATTTCAAAAATGTTCTATCTTCGGAAATATCCAATTTTGATTGGAAAAGTCCTTAGAAGGACTTTTCCAAACAAAATTGGATATATTGTCAAAGTCCAATAAAGGACTATATTGTCAAAGTACAATAATATCTTAGATAATAAAGTTTTTTGAA